>MU108679.1:3768-23817 GCA_012274485.2 Sinapis alba | reverse complement strand
GATTTCAACCTGATTCCGTATCGCTTTAAAGTCTGCAATATGTTCTTGGCTTATACGACTTGTATGGTCGGAATCGAGCATCTCTTCGAGGACAATTTTTAAGTCTCCCGAAAGTGCTGACCAGAAACTCTTGATTTCTTTTATAGCGCTATTATCCTTGTGTCGGATGTATGAGAGTATCCTTGCGAGATAACTTAGTCTGTTTAGGATGTTGCGAGTTCATTGTGATTAGAACCAAAGGTGATGGAGTTCTTTTGGTTATCCGAGGGCGGAGACCAGGTTGGCCAGCTCTCGCTTGCTTCGGCCTTTCTTTGATAGGCCTTGATTGACGAGACTGTGTCGCCACAAAAATGCGATCCTCTGATGATCATGTTAATCTTGCAACGGTTGCTGTCGTTGCCCTTCTCGCCCTGCCTCCTTCCGCGTTTATCCCCCGAAGAGTTTTCGGTTGGGGAGGTTTGTTGTTTTTTGAAGGGTGATCAGAGTCGGGGATGAGGTCCTTGACGCTTGTTACTCCGTAGAGTTCTCCCATGACTAGTTTTGCTGCAAATCTCGCTTGGAGAACTTTGCAGTTAACAGTCGAGTGGCCGCGAGTCTGATGGAAGTCGCAGAAGAGGCTCTCATCATAGTTGGAGTTTTGGGTCCGCGTGTTGCCCAAGGTTCATCCCTGCTCAGAGCAGGAGTTGATGGCATAGTTATGCACCCCCTCGGTTTCTTCTCCCTCGCTATGGACAGTTTTCTTCTTTTTGACTTCTAATCTGAAACCGGATCTATCGAAAAAGTTTCCATCGGTTTTTTGCTTTTGCGACAACACCTTGGTCTCTTCCTCGATCATGATGTAGTTTGTGGCCTTGTGTAACGCGTCCTGAATGGTTCACGGTTTCTCAAGGGTGATCCACTTCCTGTACTTTGATTTGTACCAGAGCGTCTTTCGAAGCGCGTCCACAGCTACCTTATCGCTGATCCCGCTGACTCTCGCCATAACAAGTTTGAAATTGTTGATAAAGTCGCGGATTGATTCGTCCTCCCTTTGAGACAAAGCTCCATAGGTCCACGTCATAAGTTTCTCGGTTGATAAACATTGAGTATTGCTTGAGAAACTCTGAAGCGAGTTGGCGGAAACTTCCGATGGAATTTCGACTAAGGCGGGAGAACCATTCGAGCGCGGCTCCATCAATACTCTCGACAAAGAGGCGGCCTTGGCCGGCATCTCTTTCATTGTTTTTGAACTTGGCCGTTCCCATCATGATCTCAACGGACTGTAGGTGCGCTTTAGGATCAGTCGTACCGTTGTACGTTGGTACCTTGATCTTTCCTGGATCCGACACCCTGGTGTTTACGATAGGGGGCATGAAGGAAGTTTTACGAGCTTCCTCGTAAAACACCCATACGAAATGGGCTCTGGGTATGGGTCGATTTTTCATTGCATGATGGACAAGTTTGGACAGTACTTGGTCCTTCCAGGCAGTACGGATGGCTGATCGTATCAGCCTATTAGTACACAAGGGTTATTTTTCATGTACTGATGGGACCAGTCTGGACAGCCCATGGTCCGTTGGGTTAAATCCTTCCATTCAGTACGGTTAAGGCTGATCATATCAGCCTATCAGTATGTATGGGTCGACTTTTCATGGCCTGATGGACCAGTATGGACAGTCCTTGGTCCATCCAGTCAGTACGGATTGATGATCGTATCAGCCTATTAGTACGTATGGGTCATTTTTATTTACTGTTGGGACCAGTCTGGAGAGTCCATGGTCCGCTGAATTAAATCCTTCCATTAAGTACCGATAAGGCTGATGATATCTGCCTATCAGTACGTATGGGTCAATTTTTCATGGCGTGACGGACCAGTCTGGACAGTCCTTGGTCCTTCTGAGCAGTACGGATGGCTGATTGTATCAGACTATCAGTACATATGGGTCATTTGTCATGTACTAATGGGACCAGTCCGGACAATCAATGGTCCGTTGAGTTAAATCCTTTAATTCAGTACAGACAGTCTAAAGCTTCCGAGGTGCGCCGTTTACAACGTCAGATCAATGGAGCTGGGAGTTTGTCGAGCCATGGGATTGAGAAGATTAAAGTCGAAATAGCGAAGGAGTTTCATGTTGTGTATCAAGCTCATTTATCGAGTATGGGTGATTTGGCTAGATTCCCTGATGTGGGTCCGTAAAAGGGGTCTTGTTTTGGCCGTTTCTAAGGGAAGCATTGATGAAATCAGGCTATTTTAAGGGCATGATGCGTCAACGTTGTCGACCAAAGAGATCCGATTGGCCACTTGTAGGGATGAACTTGTTGTAGCCGAAGGGGAATTTGACGCGGTTTTCGCTGACTTGAAGTGTGGTTGCATCCTTCCTCCTTTACCTGGTGGCTCCAGGGAACGAGTCCCTATGGAGGTCGAGTTGCATGAGGCGACGGGGGATGAAGATGTGGTGGCGTTGAATCCTACTGAGGCCATGGGTGAAGGCGAGGCTCCAGTTTCGATGGATGAGTGAAGAGGTTCCCCTAAGTGGGTTAGTTTTCTTTTGTTTGTTCTGGCGAGTTTTGGCAATATTTAGGTTTCGGGACTGGCCGTCTAAGGCTTTGAATGCCTATGCACCAAGACTACAAGTCGCCATATGGCAACCCGAACCCGTACAGTTTGGGTCGCCATATGGCAATCTAGACCCACACAGTGCAGGTCGCCTTATGGCAATATAGACTCTCCGAGTCCGGGTTTCCATATGGCGACCGAGACCCACACAGTCCGGGTCACCATATGGCGACCTAGACCCACACAGTCTGGTTCGCCATATGACAACCTAGACCCACACAGTCTGGGTTGCCATATGGCGACCTAGACTCTCCAATTCCGGGTTGGCATATGGCGACCTAGCCCTTCAAAGACCGGGTCACCATATCGCGACCTCAGATCTCCAAGCCTGTGTTTCCATATGGCGAACTGTGTCTCTTCTTTGTGTTCGTCTTCGAGTCGTGATCAAAATGCCTTTTGTTTTGTCTCAATCGGAGTTCCGTTGAGATTTTACTGTAGAAACAAGTAAGACTCGACAAAAAAACTCCTAGCTCCACAAATGCAGCTCCAAGGTCGCCATATGGAGACCTGGATCACTCCTTTGCATTCCTCTTCGAGTTGCGATCGAAATGCTTTTCGTTTCGTCTCAATCGGAGTTCCTGTTGAGATTTTACGGTAGAAACAAGTAAGACTCAACAAAACAACTCCTAGCTCGACAAATGCAGCTCCCAGGTCGCCATATGGCGACCTGGATCACTCCTTTGCATTCCTATTCGAGTCACGATCGAAATGCTTTTCGTTTCATCTCAATCGAAGTTACCATTGGAACTTTACGATAAAAACCGCAAAGACTCGTTTTTCGCATAAAGTTCAAACCGATCGTGTAAAACGGCAACGGTTGGCTTAATCCAAAAGTTGCCTTAGCTATACAAGAAGTCTGAAATCATGCTTAAAATTGACATCGTTTCAAAGATGGGCTTTCGGAGAAAACAGAAAAACACTCAAAGTCGTCAAAACGGCCCAAGAGGGCTAAAACGCGACTAAAAGGCCCGCTTACGTTTTCATTCGAAACCAAGCCCAGTGGCGTTACGACGGTCTTATCTTTATTCACACAAAGATAAGTATTGAGAAATAAGAAGATAAATTCAAAGTTTCTGAAGATAACCATTAAGATCGAGAAAAAAAGGAATATTCCCGAAATGATAAACTCGACCAGGGGCAGAAAAGGAAGCGCAAAACCGCTTTGAAGACGACTATATAAGAGAAGGCGAGGCTGGAGACAAAGATAGAGAACTTTTAGCATTCATAGCAACTTAGAGCAATATGCATTTATTTCTGTTTTTAACATCAAGCTACTACTCATTTAGGGATTTGCAGTCTTAGGTTACTAGAACTAGGATCTCGCCAATAGCTCTTGTGGCCAAGGCTCTTTTCTTTCTTGTAAACACTTAAACGCAAACTCGGAATAAGATCTCTTTTACTCTTCTTTTACTATATTCAAATTTTTCGCTATTTCGTTTGTTCTCATCGTTTGATTGTCTCGCGTTTGGTTTAAAGAAGATTATCCGGGATCTCTTGGGAAAATTATGGTTTCTTGACTTCCTAAAGTTTACGGAAATCGACAATGCGAATTTTGGTTCCAACAGTTTGGCACTAGAAGGAGGGGGATACTACGGATTACTCTTTCTAGCAACCGCAAAACGCCCAGTCAAGCATGTCAGACAACGATATCAGCAACCAACAGCCTCATGAAGACTCGAGTCGTGAAAACGTTGACAACACTCCTGCGACCAACATTCCCGCGGTTAACGCAGAGCCCAACACCGCGGCGGTCGAGGAGATGAAAAATCGACCCATACGTACTGATAGTCTACGAACGCGCAGGACCACTAGGCTCCAAGGAAGAAATCTCGATTTCACGACTCCTCTTGATCAGTCTACGAACGCGCAGGAAATTCGGTCGTGACAAGATCCAGACCAAATCACAGCTGCGGTAGAACGGAAGAAGAAAAAAAGGAAGGGGAACTCGAGCACATTAACATGGATTCCAGCAGTCAGTCCGAACCTTCGGACAAAGATGCGGATGTGCATCCACGAAGGAGAAGGAGCCACATGGCTCAAGAGGACCTGCTCGATAAACCATGACGGAATAGGAGGAGCAGGAGAAGCTGGCTGAAGAGCATACTTGGAAAACTCGCAGCAAACAACGACAAACTCGGAAAACTGCTAACGATGAGTCCGAGATCCGCGATCTTCGTATTGATCTCATGAGAATAGTTGCAGAAGTGAAAGCGGTGAAATCACAGATTCACCCCGCGACTATCAGTACGTATGGGTTGATTTTTTATGGCCAGATGGACCAGTCTCGACAGTCCTTGGTCCTTCCAGGCAGTACGGATGGCTGATTTTATCAGCCTATCAGTACATATGGGTCATTTTTCATGTACTGATGGGACCAGTATGGACAGTCCATGGTCCGTTGAGTTAAATCCTTCCATTCAGTACCGATAAGGCTGATCATATCAACTTATCAGTACATATGGGTCGACTTTTCATGGCGTGATGGACAAGTCTTGACAGTCCTTGATCCTTCAAGGCAGTACCGATGGCTAATTGTATTAGCCTATCAGTACATATGTGTCATTTTTCATGTACTGATGGGACCAGTCCGTACAGTCCATAGTCCGTTGAGTTAAATCCTTTCATTCTGTACGGTTAAGGCTGATCATATCAGCCTATCAGTGCGTACGGATCGATTTTTCAGGGCCTAATAGACCAATGTGGACAGTCCTTGGTCCATCCAGGCAGTACGGATGGCTGATCGTATCAGGCTATCAGTACATATGGGTCATTTTTCATGTACTGTTGGGACCAGTCTGGTTATTCCATGGTCCGTTAGGTTAAATCCTTTCATTCATTACCGATAACGCTGATCATATCAGCCTATCGGTACGTATGGGTCGATTTTTCATGGCATGAGGGACCAGTTTGGACAGTCCTTGGTCCTTCCAGGCAGTACGGATTGCTGATCGTATCAGCATTTCAGTACATATGAGTCATTTTTCATATACTGATGGGACCAGTCCGGACAGTTCATGGTCCATTGAGTTAAATCCTTTCATTCAGTACGGATAAGGCTGATCATATCAGCCTATCAGTACGTATGGGTCAATTTTTCATGGCCTGATGGACAACTCTGGACAGTCCTTGGTCCTTCCAGGCAGTACGTATGGCTGATCGTATCATCCTATCAGTATGTATGGGTCATTTTTCATGTACTGATCGGACCAGTCTGGAGAGTCCATGGTCCATTGAGTTAAATCCTTCCATTCAGTATGGATAAGGCTGATCATATCGGTCTATTAGTACGTATGGGTCAATATTTCATGGCCTGATGGACCAGTGTGGACAATCCTTGGTCCTTTCAATCAGTAAAGATGGCTGATCGTATCAGCCTATCAGTACATATGGGTCTTTTTTTGTAAGACCCGATCCCCGCCGCCTAGGCAACGGTCGATGCCTCATGTCGCTCGGTCCACTTCTTGACTGAACCTCTAAATTTTTGTCCTTTATTTATAATATCGCCCATAGGTGAGGGCTAACTTAAACCTGAGCTAAAGACTTCCTTAGTCATTCATAGCTTAGAGGATTTCAACTTATACGCAGCGGATTTTTCTCTAACTAACCATTGGTCTAAAAGCAACCTAACTCTTGTTTGGTCGATTAACCTCAGCCTTGGTTAGTTTACTCAACAACCAACTACCTTAGAGGTTCATTCTAAACCCTAACCAAGTCATACAAGTCACACCAAGGCTCAATACTTATGGTCCATAACACAATACTAGCCATACTCTTCGACATGGCTCTTAGTCAATCCTTAGCACATAGCTTACCAATTCCACGGTTGATAACTAACACTGAGAGTGGTTACTAGATAACAACGATACGGACATAAATTTTAAACCATTCCAAGTACAAACAGATATCACCAAATCACATAACCCAACAACCCATGACCTGTATCGATCACACAAATAAGTACACAGACTGGTCCATCCTATTCTTTGGTCTTTGACATTATGCATGCATAGACCGACTCTTTTGGGTTCTTAGACGTACAACAAAACACACCACAGACCAAACAACCTATCAGAAGTCTTCTCTTGCAATCGCAAATCCATAGATACGATCACATAGTCGATTACATCATCCGCATGTGTTGGCCCATTGGGCCAGGATTTACTCAAATGGACTGACAAAGTCTTTGCCCTATTATAAACCAAACTAAGTTCCAATAGCATCCATTTCAGTATGCCTCGACGAAGCATTCCCAGACTGCTGCGTTATAATCGGTGCTAATCTTCGCGAGCCCCTAAAAACGGAGCTTATCGCCTGTCTTCAAAAGAACTTACACACGTTTGCATGGTCTGCAAAAGACATGCCCGGGATTGACATCAACATTATATGTCACAAACTTAACGTCGATACAACTTTCAAACCGATCAAACAGAAAAGACGAAAGTTGGGTCCTGAACGAGCTTCCTTAGTTAACGATGAGATCAAAAAACTCCTCAAAGTCGGATCCATAACTGAAGTAAGGTATCCTGACTGGCTCGCTAACCCAGTCATAGTCAAAAAGAAAAACGGAAAGTGGCGAGTCTGCGTCGATTTCACTGATCTTAACAAAGCATGTCCAAAGGATAGTTTCCCACTGCCTCACATCGATTGGCTGGTCGAAGCAACGGCATGAAACAAACTGTTGTTAATCATGGATGCTTTGTCCGGGTACAATCAGATAATGATGAACCCCGATGATACGGAAAAAAACACGTTCATAACCGACCGCGGTACGTACTGTTACAAAGTAATGCCATTCGGCTTTAAGAACGCCGGTGCAACCTATCAGCGGTTAGTTAACCGAATGTTCTCTGAACAACTCGGAAAAACTATGGAGGTATACATCGACGACATGCTCGTAAAATCTCTCGAAGAACAAGACCATGTCAACGATCTCCAAGAATGCTTCGAGAGATTAAACCTACATAACATGAAACTGAACCCTGCAAAGTGCAGGTCCGCGGTAGCATCGGGAGAATTTATGGGATACCTCGTAACCTTTCGGGGGATTGAGGCAAACCCAAAACAGATCACCGCGTTGATCGAGATGGCATCCCCAAGAACAAAATGAGAGGTGCAGAGACTAACATGTAGAGTTGCAGCACTCAATCATTTTATCTCGAGGTCAACGGATAAATGTCTGCCTTTCTATGACACCTTGAAAGGAAATAAAAAATTTGAGTGGTGTGAGGAGTGCGAGAAAGCTTTCCAACAGTTGAAGCACTACCTTGCCACCCCCCAGTGCTCGCAAACCCCGTAGAAGGGGACCCCTTTTTCTATATATCGCAATATCCATAACAGCTGTGAGCGGAGTCGTCATCCGAGAAGAGCAAGGCGAACAAAAGCCCATCTTCTACGTAAGTAAAACTTTTCTGGACGCAGACACGCATTATCCGCTAATGAAAAAATTGGCTCTCGCGGTCGTAATGTCAGACCGAAAACTAAGACCTCATTTCCAATCTCATACGATTGTGGTACTCATGTCATTTCCTTTGCGAACGATCTTGCATAGCCCTAGTCAATCCGGAATACAAGCAAAGTGGAAAGTTGAGCTAAAAAAATACGATATCGAGTATCGAGCGAAAGATTGCGCAAAATTGCAAGTGCTCGCAAACTTCTTAGTAGAACTCCCCACCGAGTGCACAATGAACCAAGAGCCGGATTCGACCTGGACACTCCATGTTGATGGTTCGTCATCCAAACAAGGCTCCAGGATCGGAATCCGACTGACTTCACCAACAGAGGAGGTACTGGAACAATTATTTCGATTAATTTTCCCAGCTGCCAACAACGAAGCCGAGTACAAAGCTCTTATTGCTGGCTTACGACTGGCTCGCGGCCTGAAAATACTCAAAATCCACGTGTATTGCGATTCGCAGCTGGTAGCAAATCAGCACAGCAGGGGAAGCAAGAGACGAAAAAATGGACGCCTACCCAAAGGTTGTCCGGGACTTAACCCAAAGCTTCGATCAATTCGCTATGACACGGATCCCTCGCACGGAAAATGCCCAGACAGATGCCCTGGCCGCACTAGCATCTAGGTCTGATCCGATCTATAGGCATCGGCCTGTCCAAGATCACTGGAATGTTCTTAACCAGACCTAGTGGATTCATCATCTGCCCACCAGCAGCAACCACTCTGTCAGAACTATTCCAGGTTCCATACCGAAACATTCCCTTTTCGACCATATCTGGACTCGCAAAACTATGTGTAGCTCTAGTATCGAAAAGTACATGTGTTTCCACACCACCTATACTTAAGGTCCCTACACAAGACCCAACCAAAGTATCTATGCATCCTAGGTTCCATACCATCCAATTCTAAAGGAATTGAAAAGTATAAGTCTAGAATATTACCAGTGATCGCCTTGTAAGGTTGAGACTCATCCTTATCCTTGGACAGCTCGTACACACGCGGTGCTGAGGTCTGAACCGGCTTACTTGCCTCTGCACGCCCTTTACTCTATCCACTTTGCATCTTGGGACAGTCCCTGCGGTAATGTCTCTTTTGGCCGCAGTGGTGACAAGTCCTAGAGTCACTTGCCGGAATTGGACAGTCCTTGGAAGAGTAATCCATCTTACCACAGGGAGTACAGGCTCCCATGACCTTCCAGCACTCACCACCATGGTATCTTCCATACTTAGGGAACTCAGACCTACCACTTGAGGTTTTACCCTCCTCAGCCGAGTCCCTCTTCCTCTTCTTGTCACTACTTTGAGCCGTGGACACCACCACACTCTTCACTTTCTGCTTGACCTCCTCAGCAAGGTTGGTCTCCAGCATAGCCATCCGTTCCACCAACTCAGAGTTAGTGTGGAAAGTGCATACTGAGCAATAGGTACGGAGTTCAAACCTAAGGCCTCGGATGAACCTGCAAACCTGTACTACCTCATCCTCCAGCTCCTTACGCACATAACGCATGAGCCGGTTGAACTATTCCTCATACTCACGAACAGTCCTGCGTCTCTAGACCAAGTCCAAGAACTTAGACTCCAAACGATCCCAAGCCTCAGCTGGAAAGTACTTGTGGTTGAACTCAACCTCAAAATCAGCAAAGCGTTCAATGCCACCATTGGTACGCTTGTCACGAGCCAACCACCAGTTGTGTGCATCACCTTCCAAGAAGTGCACTGCAATATCCTTCTGGTAATCTTCAGGACAACGAGTTGAGCGGAAGTTACAAACCAACCGACTCCTCCACTCATCTGCCTCCATAGGATCAACACTTCCAGCAAAGTGTTTGGTCCCCAAGTTGGAGATGTGCTTCAAAACCTTCAGGTAATCCATATGGGGAATAGGCCTAGCTGGTGGATCGATCTCAACCACCTCAGTTGTAACACCCACGGACCGTCCTAGGCCAGACTAACCTGGAACATCCCGGAAGCGTCACCAGGTTGGCGAGCACCGCAGCCAGTCCAGCCAAAGCTTCAACGAATTCAAAGCCTTGACCAGTCCGACCACGAAACCCGCCCCTCTTGACCTCAGCCTAAGGTTGGCCAACCCGTACTTTGGTCAAGAGTTGTGTTAAGTTCGGACTAAACTCATTATCAGCGTTCTACTGGGATTTTAATAAAACAACATAATTTTTATTTATTTTACAAGTCGGGAAGTCGACTAAAGTCCTCAGAGTGCAGCATTAAAAAGAAAACAACGAGTCAAATGGGTACCCATGAAAAACAAAGCGAGAGAAAATATAAACATCTTGTCCTTGCAAACAACACCGGAAAACTACGCCTGGCCTCGTCCTCTGCACCCCGCAAATGCCCAAACCCCTAAGGTTACCTGCGTCCTGCATAGTAGAAGAGGGGATGAGTAATCATAGAATTACTCAGTGAGTTCCCAACAATAAACAACAACAACAACTACCCCCCCCCCCAAGTCCATGCTCAAAATAAACAACAAGCAATCAATCAAACAAACAGTCAATACGGGAAAATAGAGGTGCAATAATAACTAATGCAATGCAATGCAACAATCAAAGACTCTAATTCCCTAAGTCTCTCCCTGAGACCAAAGACAACCCGATAAACTATCTAGACTCAATCCTAGACTCAATCCTAGACTCGATCCTAGACTCAAACAAAAACAAAACACTCAAAGGACGGAGTCTCATGCTACACGCCCCGGGATCCCTACCAAGTAGCTCTAACTCTCCATCCTGAACACTCGCGACCACAAACACAAGAGTCACAAGACCGGAAAACATCACTTCGGGAATTGGGCTTCCTCCAATCTAACCCGGGCTGCATCGTCATGCATCGCTCGTCCATGGGCGCGACCCACTTCACGTGACAAGCCATGGAGAGTAGGTCACTCCACCACTGGAGAATTGGGCTTCCCCCAATCTAACCCAGGGTCCACGCACATCACCGGAGAATTGGGCTTCCCCCAATCTAACCCCGAGATGGCCACACACACAACCACTAGTCTAGACTAAGACACAAACACAACCACAACCAGCATGAGGGAGATCTGCCTCTAACCAACATGCAACACTTAGTCTAGACTAGGGTCCACAACACACAATCACTCGCACACTACTAGTCTAGACCCATGTACACAACATAACACAACAACAAGCATGAGGGAGCTCAACCTCTAACCTCCATGCAACACGCGGTCTAGACTAGGGACACACCTAACGACACAAGCGAGTGACACCCTAGACTCTACCCAGCAATAGAGAGAGTTCCACTCAAATCTCTACGCAAACCCCAGACTTGACCTCCACGGTCCAGTCACAACACACGACTACATGCCATGCATTACACCACACACCAATGCATGCGAACAACACTAAAACATATGTAACTACAAAACTAACAATGCATGCATGTAATCTAACTACTTAACAACATAATGCAGAGCAAACAATCTAGCAACCTAACTCAAAATGCTCATAACATAACAAAACACTCAAGCATGGGTCTACCAACTCCCCCCCCCCCAACACAAACCGCATAAGCGGTTTCGGCTTAAGAACCACACGATTCATGCCCTCCACCTGCAACCACACACGGTTAGTAAAACACAACACACACACACACAGAACCCACCTAGGTCTTCACAAACCGCAAACAGCTTCCAAAAGCTCACGACCACCTCTCCTAGCACACTACAAGGTCTCTTAAATCTAGGATAAACACACGGAAAGAGCATCCTATACTCACCTCACTCACTTACAAAATTTATCGGTTTTGGGTCACTTTCTCCCTCAAGAAAGAACAACAAGAACAACTGAGAGAGAAAGCTCAGGGGTTTCTAAACTTCTAAAAATTATCCCAAGGATCCTATTTATAGCCAAAGAAGTGGGTGGGAACTCATGACACATGTCCTTACACTTGTCCTCATTTTATGACCAAAATTCATGCATGAAGGAAAATGCAATGAATCAAATCCTTTACGTCCCATCTTCTAGAAGAAATACCAGCTTCCAGACCTACTTCTATGCACGAAATCTCAGGTCAAAACTTGCTCTCCAAGCCGCTCTGCCACCACTCCAAGTTTTAGCCTCCAAATGGACTTAACACACAACACGTATCAAATCCCTGGTGTAGTAGAAGAACCAATGCATGTTAGGTTTCGTGGCTGACATGTTTCCATTACACTTCCTCTTCATTAACTAAGCCACCAAAAAGTCTCATTTTAACACCTTTGGGTCTTAAATCTTCTAGGATGTTCTCCTTGTGCTCCATCCCAATCCAACACTTCCCTTGGGTTTTAAATGAAGCTTAGATGTCGTGGTTTTCCTGTGGGAAAGCCTTCCTTCAGCCCTTAGCTCCATTACCATTTGTAGTCCATTTTGGGAACAAATGGTATCTTCATGTCTTCTTGCTCATTAGATGTCTTTTACCCTTCATTTCTTCACCAAACATTCTCTTGATTTATTCCACACAATTTCAAGGATTGAAGGAATTTGGTCCCCTCCAAGTGGCATGCTCCAATTGGTTGACCGGATAGCTTATGTGGACCAATGGGGTTCAATCTCTCTCCTTTGACTTTGGTTGACTTTGACTTCTGAGTTGACCACTTCCAAAAGTTTAGGAATTGCACAAAATATTCCTTTGAACTCCTTGAACATGTTTGTACATCCTGATTTGGCTTCCTTAGCTCTTGGCTAGCCCATTTTGACAATATCGGTCAAAACTGCCTTCCTCTGGACCATCTTGGTACCATCGTGGTTTGCCTTGACCAAATTATGTTGAATGTCTTCAAATACCTTAATAAGGTTCCCATGCTCATGGAATCAAAATAGTCTTCTTCGGTCTTCACCCGATGCCACACCTTAGCTTAGAACATCTCTAGAACCTCTATTGACCATCTTCACTTTGGCTCGCTCCAAATCCATTCTGACTCGACCAAAAGTCTTGTTTTATCCCTTAAGGATGATTGGGATCAAGTCCCACTTGATTTGCACACTTCAAAATTTCACCATGCTCGGCCTTGTCCGTTTCGAGGCTTCAGTTCTGACTTCTTGACCAACTCTTGTTTCTACTTGGCCATTCTTCAAAATACTTTGCACGGACCTCCATTCATCTTCTTATAGCTTCTCCACACTTCGTTGGCTTGATCCGCGTCCGTTGACTTTTGTTGACTTGATACCCTATACCAGGGGTATTACATTCTCCCCTCCTTAAATTAATTCGTCCCCAAATTCACAAGGAACTTCTATCTTCTGCTACCACCTTTTGAATTTACTTCAGCTTGTTCCTAACTGCTTCTTGCCTTTGCATTCCACCATGTCTTCCTTCCCTTGCTTCATTGATTCTTCCTTGCATTCTTCTGGTTTACTTGCTTCATTCGTCTTCCTTGATTTATTCGTCGGCCCACCTTTGCTGATGCCGTTATTTGCTTCTAGCTTCTGATTCTTCCTTTTACTATGGATACCACCATTTGTGATTTCTCTTATCTTGACATCATCTTCTGGTATTAAACTTCTTCTACCTCCACTTGGTATTGCTACCAATATCGCCATCCACTTTCACTATCTCTTACTGCCTCCATTTATGTTACAACCATTTACTTCCACCTTAAGCTTCTTTGAATTCCAACTCTTCTTTAATTTGTTTTAGCCTTCTTCCATCTCTTCTCCCTTTGCTCTGATTATCACTTCGCAAGCCTTCCTTCAGCCCTTAGATCCATTACCATTTGAAGTCCATTTTGGGAACAAGTGGTATCTTCATGTCTTCTTGCTCATTAGATGTCTTTTGCCCTTAATTTCTTCACCAAAAATTCTCTTGATTTATTCCACACAATTTCAAGTATTGAAGTAATTTAGTCCCCTCCAAGTGGCATGCTCCAATTGGTTGACCGGATAGCTTATGTGGACCAATGTGGTTCATTCTCTCTCCTTTGACTTTGGTTGACTTTGACTTCTAAGTTGACCACTTCCAAAAGTTGAGGAATTGCAAAAAATATTCCTTTGAACTCCTTGACCATGTTTGTGCATCTTGATTTGGCTTCCTTAGCTCTTGGCTAGCCCATTTTGACCATATCGGGAAAAACTGCCTTCCTCCGGACCATCTTGGTACCATCCTGGTTTACCTTGACCAAACTATGTTGAATGTCTTCAAATACCTTAATAAGGTTCCTAGGTTGATCCTAGATTGATCCCCATGCTCCTGGAATCAAAATAGTCTTCTTCGGTCTTCACCCGATGCCACACCTTAACTTAGAACGTCTCTAGAACCTCTATTGACAATCTTCACTTTGGCTCGCTCCAAATCACTTCTGACTTGACCAAAAGTCTTCTTTTATACCTTAAGGATGACTTGGATCAAGTCCCACTTTTTTTGCTCACTTCAAAATTTCACCAATGTCGACCTTGTCTGTTTTGAGGCTTCAGTTCTAACTCCTTGACCAACTCTTGTTTCTACTTGGACATTCTTCAAAATACTTCGTCCGGACCTTCATTCATCTTCTTATAGCTTCTCCACACTTGGTTGGCTTGATCCGCGTCCGTTGACTTTCATTGACTTGATACCCTATACCAGGGGTATACATCAGCTACCTGCCTCGAACGGACACCAGTCGCCTGAGCAGCCACACGAACCGGAGGAGTAACCTCTGCCACAGGTGGATTCACCGTCGGGGTGAACGACTGAGTCAAGGCCACCATCTGAACTCCCATAAGTTTCATAGAATACAGTATGTCCCTCATAGATGGCTAAGCTACCACCTCCACACCAGCAATCCCAGTATTGTCTGCACCAATGTCCGGATCATCATGATCATCAGCATTGGATGATACAGCATCGTCTGCACCAATTGTTCTTGCTGACCATCCTCAGCATTCACACGAGTCTCAGTAGGAAGGATCAGAACCACTGGAAGTCCGGTCTCATTGTTACCCAACACCACCTGAGTTGGTAACATTGTGGTTGGAATTGTCCCAGCTGGTAACACTGATGTTTGAACAGCACCATCCTGTCCAACGGTTCCGGATGCTCCAGCCGTATCCTTTCCTCTCCGAGTCTTAGTCTTCTTAGTAACCTTAGGATTCAAAACACACACAAAGGTTAGTTCAACAGAACATCCAAACCTCAAAACAATCCTAAGTTAAACATTTCAAGCGAACATATAAATGCTCATACTACTCACCGTGAGACTCAACAGCTGATCTGTGGTGAATCAATAACCAAAACAAATCCTAGAATCAAGAATGCTCTGATACCAACTTGTAAGACCTGATCCTGGATTCCTCAATCCAACCAGACCGCGGTCTTACAAAACAATCCTAACCAGTCAGATTCCAATTATTCCAGTTCAGGTGTAATATTTTCTAAGTATAAATAAGAGTGTTGAGGTTCAGTTCAATTAACACTTGAACCATCAGAAACAATCACATCATAAATACTTCACAGATAGATAAAACAAAAAAAAAAACGTCATTCATTCGTTTGACATAGAGAAGTTGCACATTAGGCTAGCAAAAAATCACAACAAGCACAATAGGTTATCAGTACTTCACATCTATCTACAATGACCCAGTCACCACACATCGTCCCACAGCTGGAGTCTTCACAGTCCCTTGCCTTTACCACAGTCCAAGTCTGTACCTGAGACCAAAACAGCACCATACAAACACATGATAAGATCACTAAACAAGAATCTATCACACAGCATGTCTGGAATCATATCGAAGACCATAACATCTCATCAGGCCAAAACAAGTCAAATTTCACAACTGATCCAAAAATTAATTAAAATTCATGTAAACTCATGATAATTCTCAACTAGAAGAATACCACGATCAGAACTCACAGAACCGGTCTTGATCATATCAATCTCGACCACAACCAGTCAAACCGGCCAAAAATAACCAACCTAAAATCAAATAGATAAAACTAATTAAAATTCATGATAATTCATGATAAATCATAACAAAGAGTTTTCCATAATCAGAATCCAATGATTCGACCCAAACCATATGGATCCTGATCATGGACAGTCCGGCCAAGCCAAGGCCTTTCAACTGTTCTCTGATCCGGCCAAGGCCTAAGATCAACATACCTGTATCTAAAACATCTAAATCCAACACCAAAACAAGAAACTAAATGAAGAACAAGTTATGAGATCATAGTAAGGTGTAACCATTCGAACCAGACAGAACCATAACCACAGACGGCATGCAGCCAAGCCATGTATTCAGACATGTGAAGGACGTGGTGTCAACTGTCAAACAGGCTGAGTGTCCACCGAAAAATGAGATGTCGCCGTGCATGGAAGCTTGACATGCGGTTGGACATGTCGCAGCGCGAGGTGTCGCCGCGCATGCAACCGGTGCATGAGACACGACATGTCGGAGCCCATGTGTTGCCTTGCATGGAACGTGGACATGTAACCTGACAAGTGGGAGTCTGTGTGTCGTCCAGCATGGTATCCATGGCATGATGACCGCCATGTGGAGAACGAGGTGCCGCCGCGAATGCGATCGGAGCCATGCGGATGGACACATGGGCTGCCACCAACTTGAAGCTGATTGGCTGCTGTCTTCTATAAATATCCCACGACCCCAGACCATTTCAACACATCCAGAGCAGTTCAAAGCAAGTTAAAAACGTGAGAAAAAGAAAGCAAGAGTTTCCGATCTTTTTTTAGAGTTTTAGAGTTTTCGAGGTCAGTTTCTCTACCGATTTTCAAGCAGCACCTAAGGAAGGTTCTATTCAGTTGTTCTATTCAGTTGAAGATCAGTCAAGTGAGGATCAGTTCAGCTGAAATTCAGTTCAGTCAAGTAGCTATTTGAGAAGGTCAAGAAAGGGTTCGGATCGCAGAAGACGAATAAAGGGGGTTAGGGCCACGTCCAACCAAAGAACTGTGAGTTATGATCAATTGTTTGTTAACTTGTTTTCATGCAGGTTCCCGTTACTTGAAGTTAAATAATGGCAGGAGGACGGGTCTAACTTAGTAACAGTTTGATTAGATAATAGTTGAGGTTTACTAATCGTGATTGATTGAGTTGATAGCATGCTTAGTAATTTCTTGATAGTAGTAGTTATCTAACTAGCATGTTGATGGTTAGTACTGCTATTCGGTTGCTGGTTAGTTAGCGAATGTAGAATGCTTAGATAGAATTGCTTAGTTGTGGATAGATAGGTATTCTGGAATTAGTATTTAAACTAAGTTCTGGAATATGTGTGATTGTGATAGTGGTTTAGTATTAGTCTTGTGGTTGCCATATAGCATAAGCATAACCCGCCTTGCTAGGCATGTATAGGAGTGATTAGTGTTTCCTCGAACTTGTACCTGGCGGGTTTAAGGTAATCCCTTATTCGCTGGATCGAGAACACTCAGAGAGATGGGGTCATGGACTATGGCTGAGTGGTTGCACGACGAGGTAGTAACCGGCAGTGGCCCGAACGTATTGGGGCTGTCTCGCGGTGACCCAAACATACTGTGGGCCGCGATCGTCGTGTGACAACTGGCAGTGGCCCAAACTTACTGGGGCTGTCGCGCGGTGACCCGAACGTATTGTGGGCCGCGTTTCGGTTTAAAGTTCCTTCTCCTAGCCTTTGTGGTAGGGATATAGGATATTGCCGAGGATGAGGAGGAACACTAAGTCAGCAAAGCCTTATATATATATATATATATATATAGTGTAGAGGATTGTTAAACCCTAGAATGAGTTTGAGTATAGGTGGTTATCAAGTATCTTAGCGGTTATCTTTTAGTATCGTTAATTATATTGCTATTATTTTCCTGCTGTATATTTCCGATATTGCTTATCTTCTATGAACTTTGCATAGAACTTTGTTAATTTATTATTAGGTGAACCTCTCGCTTTAGATTGTTTGGGGGGGGGCAATCCAGTCGGGGTCCTCTGTAACACCCACAAACCGTTCTAGGTATATGTCGAACCACCGGCCAACAAAGTTCTATGCATTCATATAAGATAAGCAATATCGGAAATATGCAGCATGAATATAATAGCAATATAATTAACGATACTAAAAGATAACCGCTAAGATACTTGCTAACCAGCTATACTCAAACTCATTCTAGGGTTTAACAATCCTCTACACTATATATATATATATATCTAAGGCCTTGGTGACTTAGTGTTCCTCCTCAATCTCGGCAATATCCTATATCCCTACCACAAAGGCAGGAGAAGGAACTTTAAACCGAACGCGTCCCACAGTACGTTTGGGTCACCGCGCGACAGCCCCAGTACGTTCGGGCCACTTCCGGTTGTGACACGACGATCGCAGCCCACAGTACGTTTGGGTCACCGCGACACAGCCCCAGTACGTTTGGGCCACTGCCGGTTACTACCTCGTCGTGCAACCACTCAGCCATAGTCCATGACCCCGTCTCTCTGAGTGTTCTCGATCCAGCGAATAAGGGATTACCTTAAACCCGCCAGGTATGAGTTCGAGGAAACACTAATCACTCCTACACATGCCTAGCAAGGTGGGTTATGCTTATGCTGTATGGCAACCACAAGACTAATACTAAACCATGTTGGCACCGTGTGTTACCTTGTGAGCTCGTAGACAGACTTGTGGGAGGATGAGGTGTGGCCTTCCATGCAATCTAGTCATACGGACAGCCATGTGGAGCATGAGGTGTCGCCTCGCATGTGACCGGAGCATGCTGATCGACATGTGTGTATTGTGGTGTCGCCTTGCATGAAACCATGACATGCATCCAGACATGTGGACGACGTGGTGTCCTATTCATGCAATCCAGGCCATGCAACCAGCCATGTGGAGCACGAGGTGTCGCCACGCATGCGACCAAAGCCATGCGGATGGACACACGGACTGCCACACGGCTTGATTCTGATTGGCTGCTGCATGTCAGAATTGTGAGTTATGATCAATTGATTGCTGAGTTGTTTTCATGCAGGTTCCCGTTACTTGAAGTTATATCATGGCATGAGGCCAGGTCGAAATTAGTAACGGTTTGATTAGTTAGTTTATCTAGATTGACTGAGTTGATAGCATGCTTAGTTATTGCTTGGAAACCGTAGTAGCATGCTAACGGTTAGGTTGATTGGTTAGTTAGCGATTGCTGAGTGGTTAGATATTATCGCTAAGTTGGGGATAGTTAGGTATTCTGGAATTAGTCTTTATTCTAGATTCTAGAATATATGTGATTATGTTTATTGCGATTAATACTAAGGACCTTGTGTTATATTACCAGGTTTAGTATTAATCATATATTGGCCGACAACATTTGTGTAACCCACAATGCTAGGCATGTATAGGGGTGAGTTAGTGTTCTTTCAGACCTCGTACCCGGCGGGTTCAAGGAAACCCCTTATTCGCTGGATCGGGAAGACTCAAAGAGACGTGTTCATGGCCTATGGCTGAGTATTACACGGCGGTGTAATGTGTCAGTGACCCGAAGGACTGTGGACTGTCGCGCGGTGACCCGATGGACTTTGGGCCGCGGTCGGTTGAAAGTTCCTTCTTCCAGCCTTTGTGGTAAGGAGATAGGATATTGCCGATGGAGAAGGAGGAACCTAACGTCACCAGGGCCCTACTTAGTTATATATTATATAGTGTAAAAGGGATTGGTAAACCCTTGTTTGACTCGAAAGCGAGCATTTAGCGATTATCTTTTCGTATCGTTAATTTTCTTGCTATTATTATCTGCTGCGTATTTCTGATGCTGCTTATTATCCATTGTTATTGTGTCCATTATTAATTAGGTGAACCTCTCGCTTTAGATTGTTTGGGGTGGGATAGCGAGGGGTTGTATTTGTTAGTTTGGGGATTGTAACTCACTGAGTAATGCTAGATTACTCACTCCTCACTCTTTGTTGTTTTCAGGTGACCAGTAGTGAGCTTGTAGAAATCGCGGGAAGTTAGGCCAGCAGGTGTAGATTTGCATCTTTTTGGTTAAAGTGTTTTCAGACTATATGTAATTTTTCTCTCTTGGCATGCCACTACTTGTATAATATTTTATG
>MU108678.1:0-23967 GCA_012274485.2 Sinapis alba | reverse complement strand
TCAAATCAAATCAAATCTAAACATTTTTTTGTCACACAAAATGGTAAACTTAGCTAGTTGCAAACCACAGCCTTAGGCCGCCTTCATACTTCACATGCCCTTGCTCACGCAGAGTAGTTAGCCTGTTCTGAATTGTCTTGTCAATAAGAAGAGCTAATCGATCCATGGCATTGCTTTCTCCCCGTGCCTCCTATTATTTAGTTCCCGCCAAAGATGATTTATAGTCACTTGAAAGGTATAACCAAGTAAGAAAAGTTGCAGACTATTATACTCCCTGAGATGCAAAAGCAGGAGAAACTCATCCCATACTATTGTGTAGTTACTTCCCAAGAACACAGACATCAGTGAATGCCATAAACTTTAGGAGTACCCACATTCAAAGAACAACGTTTGCTTCGAGCTCTGTTTTCTATCTCAGCTTCAGTTCTGTTGAGAATATCCACTCGGTGAAGCCGCCGACGATGCGTTTGGAATACAGTTGCTACCGTACAGTCTAGTGAAATCCCCATATCAATCACTCCCCAGTGATATCCAAGAGACAGCCAAGAGGTAACCATGAATCATACCAGAATCTACCAGTCCATGACCACATCTTGCTCCTAATCCGTTCAACCAGCGGCACGTAATCTGCTTTTGTCATCCTTTTAGTGAGAAGAGGCAGTCCTAGGTACTTCACTGGTAACTGACCTGCGTTGAAAGGAAAGCTTGCTAAGAGTGCCTCTTGCGTTTGATCTGAAACGCCAGCTAGATAATTTTTTGATTTCTCAATGCTGATCTTTAGGCCTGAAGCTACTGCAAACTCATTAAAAATATGAATGATACCCTCAACTGATCGTCTCTGTCCATCAACAAAAACCATGAGATGATCAGCAAAACACAAGTGTGTAAGACTGATATTTTTTACATTTTGGATGGAATCCAATACTTCTATTTCTCGCTGCTTCATCAAGGAGTTTCGACAGCACATTCATACAAATGACAAAGAGGTATGGGGATAAAGCACATCCTTGCCGCAGCCCCCTCTTGCTCTGAAAATAGCCAGCAAGTTATCCATTAACATGGACTGAGAATGAAGCAGTAGTAATACAGAGCTTGATCCAATGGATGTATTTCGGCGGGAAGCCCATAGCAGAAAGAGTATTCAAAACAAGTCCCACTGAACAGAGTCGAAAGCCTTCAATATATCAATTTTCACGGCACATCTTGGTGAGATATCGTTCTTGTGGTAGTCCTTTACGATCTCTGTCGCAAGCAACACATTCTCCACAAGCAACCTCTCTTTCACAAATGCAGATTGATTAGGACTGATGAACCTTGGTAGCATTATCTTCAGACGATTCGCTAATATCTTTGAGATCACTTTATACATCACATTGCAAAGATATATTGGACGATAATCTTTCAAGAATGAGGGCGAGAATGGTTGAGTTCACACCCTTTGGGAGGAATCCCTTGATGAAAGAAGACTGAATGGCTGCTATAAAGTCGCTTCCTATGACTGTCCAAGATGCTTTGAATGCTAGTGAATCCATCAGGCCCCGGAGACTTATCATTAGGCATTGCAAACAAAACTTTCTGAATTTCCTCTGCACTTACTTCTTTTTCCAGAAATTCTTTATCCTCCATATTGCATCAAAAATCAAGAAGACCTTGGGGGTTCATCCACAGTCATACCACGATAGTCTTAAGGCTCATGAGCCAAGAACTCTCTGAAATATCTCTCAGCCTCTACTTTTATTTCCTCCCCTGTTTTCAAAGTAACTCCATTCTAGTCTACAACTTCTCGAATCATGTTTCTCATTTTACGAATTAATGCTGTCTTATAGAATAGAAGAAAACATTGTTTTGATCTCCCACTTGAAGCCAGTGCAACTTTGACCTCTGTTTTAAAAACTGCTCTTCAATATCTGAGAGTAACTTCCACTTCTCATACGCCTCAGTTTCTTCCCTTACCCACTCCTCCTGTGGATCTTGAAGTGTTCTTTCTTGTTTTGTGCAGAGATCAGTCAATGCGTCCTTTGTACTTTGTGATATATCTGACAGAGTCTCTTTTCCCAGTTGGCGGAAAGCTGGTTTTAAGTCTTTAAGCTTCTTCAAGAACCTATGCATGGCTGAAGTAGATATAAATAGTGGTTGACTCTCTTCCCAATGACTTGCAATCACTGACAAAATTTTTGTTAAAGAATTTGAAAGGCCTTCGTTTTCTCATCTCCTCCACCTCCATAGCAAATGTTCCTTGCAAATGGTCAGAACAGCCACCAGCTTCAAAAGTACAATACGAAGTATGATATTTCTCTAGCCACTTCTCATTGACTAGGAGCCTGTCAAGTTTCTTACAGATGAGACCAGCATCTCACTTATTACACCATGTGAAAATAGGTCCATGATACTTCAAATCCACCATTGAACAATCCCTGACCAACTTTTGAAAATCCAGCATTCCTGTTGTTGTATGCTACTCAGCCTCATAATTAGAATGCTCTCTTCCATCTAAAGTTTCATTAAAATCTCCACAAACCATCCATGCTTTATCCTGAAGCAAGAGGGCAATGGTAATGATACTCAATATCCTCCCAAAGCTGTTTCCTTCCTTCTGCCACATTCGAGGCATATACTTTTTTTGGTAGTTTTCTTCTTTCAAGTTGCACCTGATGCAGCTTGTTTTAGTAGCATCTTGTGTAACTCTGTTATTCCTTGAAGCTCGAGGAAGAGAGACACGAGTTCCCGGTCCATCTTGTTTCACCAAAACATTATTTTTCTGCTGAGAGATCTCTGTAAAAGACGAACAAATCTCACCTCGATATCGTTATGGTCCATATATCTTCGGAGAAGAAAGGCCACACATTAACTGAAGTATCAACACAATCACAGCATGACAGTCTTCATAGCAAGAATGTTTCGGCAAGAACAAAGAGAAAAATGTAAACCTTAACTCTTGTGCCGAATGTACATCTCGACTCTGACTCTTCTTTTAATTTAATTGTGCCGAATTAAGTTGGACTGACCTTAATTGATTTGGGCTTAACAAGACCGATGAAGAGAAAAATGTCGAATTCCATTATTCGATGGGCTATGTTCGAAGGATTATAATTCATCTCCAAGAATTTTTGTATTTGAGAAATCTCTTGGAAAAAACTTCAAGAGTGTCCTACAGATTTTTCTTGTCTACTCTATGTTATGTGTCATCAAACTTCTTGGATATTAGAGAATGTCTTAGGCATCTTTTTTTTTTGGTTTGTTTGAGACTCTTGCATTTTCCTTCGTATTGACCAAAACAGAGTAGACATTTTTGCATGCATCTTTAATCCTTTCTTTTGGAGATTTTGCTTCATTTTAGAAAAACATAGTGGATCTCTTCTTCATTTGAGACACTCAAGAAAGATCAGGGGATTACCAGGTAGCCTTTACACACATAATCATGCTTAGGATATAAGTCAGAACACATTGTGTGATTGGTAATGACAAAAAAACACAAACGCGCCTTCAAATTTGTCTCCATGACATTTTAAAGAATGTGCTTATATATAAATTAGCTTGAAACAGCAATACAACTTTCTCAGGTATTATGTTTTGATACAAGAAATCAACATCAGAACAATTGACATCATACTTATAAAAAAGGAAGCGAATCAAGAAGAAGGAAAAACAAAAATTAACAACTAAAAAATAAGAATGCCCCAATTGCTGCAATGTCTTACAAAAAGACGCAGTGTTGGGTAATTCGAGGGAATACAAACGCTATCCACAACTGTCTGGCTCCAACGTGGGCACCATTTTAATGAACGCACATGGCTTGCTTCATCTTTCTGGCGACTCATGAAACAACACTATCACAAAATATAATCACTTTTTTTTTTCTCAAAAGAGTTCTTCGGAGTTGAACTTGTTCCATGCTTCCTGTTAATTGTCATGAGAAAAAAAAAGACTGTTAAGGTGAATAATAAGTGATGTTTTCTGTTGATGGGGTAAAATGGTGAATTCATTACCTTGAGCATGTCGAATACTTTCTCGGCAATGTATTTCTGCTGGAGATTAGCGCCTTTTTGCTGAACTTTGTCAGGATGTATACAGAGAGTGGCCTTCCTGTAAAATTTCTTGACAGAAGCACCGGTAATTAAATCGGTCAATGAAACAGGCTGCCAACCACACTCTGGCCACAGAACCTGCAATCACAAAGAGATTGTAAGATTCACAACATCAAAGGTGGTACAAGTGAAGTAAATACAAAATGGGCATACATATTGTAACGTAGAAAGCAAGGCACGCAAGTTTCCCTCCTTCCCCGCACCCCAACGTTTTATCTCAGCATCCAGAGTCTCACCGATTCTCTGAAATCCAGGATTAAAGTATGATGATGATTAAACAAACAATAAATATCCTCTGCTGCAATCCATGATGTAGTAGTGTCTCAGACAGACTTGAGAGAAATGAAAGAAAACAAAACAAACCAAAAAAAATCCCTAAAGGTGTGGCACATATTTTTCAACGTTATCTCAACAAACAACCATTACTTGAGATTGGAGACAGCAGAAGAGGTAAAAGTGAGGAACTCACCTGAAAAGAAAGAAAACAAACAGAATTTCGAAACTTACATTTCTCTCAGCTTGTTCTCTTTGTACTTGAAGATCCCGATCATTTTTCTCAGCAAGTGCTTTCGCCTGATTGAGAAAAGAATTCATGTCACGACGGATTATTATTAGATACAAAAAAAAACATTAACGAAAACGATTTACAGCTCTCTTGATACTTACAGCTCGCTCCTGTGTCCTCTGGTGGCGCTCCAGCCGGGCACGCCGTCTCTCTTCAGTTTCTCCTTCAATATCTTGAAACCCACCAGATTGGGCTGCTGAAGCTTAACAATTTGAAGGAGGATTCACCATTTTAGAAGACAATGAACAAATGTGCAATGCATAGGAACAGAAACCTCAGAAGATTCTAATTACCTCCAAATATTGAACTGAGATCATCAACAATGTTTGTCGCTGAAGAGGTCTTCCTCAGGTTCTCGGATGCTCGCGAAGATGCCCTGCTAGATTCAAAAGACCCTCCCTTGTTCCATGTATCCTGGAAGGGATCCTGAAATACAGCTTATAACAGTTATAACAAGGAGACGACGAATCTCATGTAAAGAACATAAAGCAGTAGTAGATATCCAAATCTCACAGGAGGGTTTGTTCTCTGTCGTGGAGCACTGCTGGGTCTGGAAACCGAGTTAAAGAAGGAGTCAAGATCGTTGTTATTCTCTTGCTGCTGCTTAGCTTTAGCTTGGGCAGCTGCCCTTGCACGTGCCTCAGCGGCTGCCCTTTCAACAGCAGCTCGTTCTGCCCTAACCCTTGCTTCCTTCTCCCGCGCTTCAGCAGCTGCCCTATCTCTAGCTTCTGCTGCAGCTCTCTCGGCCTTTTCCCTTGCCCCTGCAGCTGCTCTTTCTCGTGCTTCAGCATGAGCTCTTTGAACAGCTGCTCTTTCTGCGCGTTCTCGGGCATCGCTTGTAGCCTTTCCAACAGCAGCTCTTTGAGCTTTCGCATGCGCCTCAGAGGCTGCTCTTTCGCGTGCTTCTCTTGTAGCCCTCTCTACCGCCTGTCTAGCCAACAGCCTTTCCCTTTCTTTCTCTATTCTTTTCTGCTCCCTCTCCCTTTCCTGGGCTTCTTTTTCCATCTCTGCCTCCCTCTCACGATCCAATCTCACTTGCTTTTCTCTAAGTTCCCTTTCCCGAGAATCATAATTCTCCACTGGATCGCTTTCTCTACTTCTACTTGCCTTCAAATTTTCTCTCTCTCTCCTTTCCTTAGCATGCCTAAACTTGGCTTCTGCTTTATCCATGGCGTCCTTCATGGCAGCAGCTGATGCAACAGCAGTAGAGAAAACATCTGATTCTTCTTCACCAGAGGGATGTGCATTAGCAGCAGTCTGATTTCTGCCCATGGAAAAATCTTCAAGTTCATCCATCTGAGATGCTGCCGGGGGAACGTGTGAGTGGTTAGTGGAACTCGGCTCATTAACCTTCTTTTTTATAGGGCGTGTAGGTCTGGGTGGTGGAGGTCTCGAAGGTGGCGGAGCACTTGTAGGTAGCGTAAATAAGGGGATCTCAGAGACAGTAAGCCACACATCATCAGATGAGTCAAAACTTCCATCTGAATGGAGTGGTTTGTTTTCATATAGTGGGGAAGTAGCCTGAGGAACAGCTCTGGATTGCGGCTCCAAAACTTCATCGAAAGAAACTTTCTTACCATGGTAACTCCCAGAGCTTTCTACCGGTGACTGAGAGCCACTGAGGTTTCCTGGTCTCAAGTGACTTTTGTCTCTGCTATTCATCATATCTGCCCCAAGACTATCGAGAGGGTCAATATCAGTCTTTCTGCTGTTGAATTTACCAATTTCCTCCAATAATGGATCATCAGTGAACCCTCCTGTAGCTGTGGGAGGTGGTTCTGTAGGGGTGGTAGATGCAGTCCCCTCTGAGGTTGGCCTGTGCAAGGAATCAATACAAAACTTTGCATATGAATGACAAGGAAAAAGACCAAGCCTTTGAAGACTAGGATGTCTATGAGTTCCAGAAATTACTACATAAGTTAAACCTTTTGGAGAATTTTATAAGATTTCGAGAACCTTGTAGGCAATAATAACCTGCAAATAGCTTCTACAAGTTCATGCTACGTTTTATTAGCTCCACTTGAAAGAGAGAAATGAAATGTTACCGTTTAGCTGGAGGGGAGGTGGGGCGGCCAAACCCAGGAAGCAAGTCATCAAAAACGGAGCTACCTTTCTCCTCAGGCTCAGGCTCTGGCTTAGGCTTGCTTGGTTTCCCCAGATTCCCAATCAGATCATCGAAAGGAGAACTGTTTTGTTTTCTGTTGTGATTTGAAGGTGACGAAATGGAAGAAAAAATGTTATCAAACCTAGCTGATTGAGAAGTCGATGACTGGGTTTTAAGATCAGGGATGGATTCAAACACATCATCATCATCATACACAGGCTTGTCATAGACAGGCGGCGATTTGGGCGTCTCCTTAAACATAGCATCGTAGTCAAAGGACATCGGCTTAGGCTGAGAAGAACGTGAATCCTTAAAGACATCGTTGAATAGCGGATCATCACCATCCCGACTCAGATCGTCGAACACAGGCGACGAATCGGACTTCTTCCTCGCTGAAGCGTTCCCGAAGCTGTATGATGACGCGAAATCAGCGGCGGACTGAGGAGGATGGGCCATCGGAGCAGATTTTCCCTGCGGCTTGTTTGTAGCTAAAAGGTCTGCGAAATCGTCCATCGATTACCACCGAGCTTCGTCTCCGTCACCGATGCTTTTTGATTTTCCCACCACCAGAAATGAAAGACTCCGTCAGATCCGAGTGTCGTCGATTCGGATCAAAGATTCTGATTGGTCTCTCTCCGATGATATTAGATTTCAAAATACCCCTCTCTCTCTCTCTTTGCTCTTCTTCTCCTCCGACTCATGTTCCCACTCTCCATTATTATTATTTTACTTCCGGTCCTATATTCTCACATATCTACAGTCTGGTCCCATAATTCTTGTAAACTCATTTTCACTCCTCCTTTATTTATGAGGAATAATATTGGATGATCTTAATAAGGTAAAATTTATTTTATCATACTCTTAATAATTCTCATATACTCTTATCCATTCTTATACTCTTCATATGGATGATTGATATCAAAAAAAAAAAAAAAAACTCTTACAAATAACTAAAAAATATATTTCTAACTCATCCAAAACAAGGAATGTCACTCATTTGCTCTAGTACCAAACCAAAGAGTTCTCACCTTTAGATTAAAAGAAGGATGGTGTTGAGCTTCGCTTCTGGTTCCTCACGAGTTTTGCCACCATAAACGGTACTTTTGTGTTCTATTAAAGTAGGTTTATTCCAAAGAAAAAGGACATGACGATCTCTCATGGGTAAGTATATGACAATCTTGTAATAGTTAAGTGGTATTCTACTAATTCAGATCGACACATCCATCGTCGTCAAAAAGTTTCCTGGTGGGTTTGGATCCATCTAATGGTTAAAGAACCAAAGGCGATTTTCAAAAATGCTATCATATCTTTCTCACGTTGAAAATATGAATTGAAACATGTCTTTGGATAGCAATTTCACAAACTCTGTCATAACCCTCCAAACCCGTGACATTGTTTCAAACATCTTGTTCATAGGTTGGAACTCTGGATTCAAGAGACGGTCTAACAAACTCATTGCTAGGTATGGGCATTAGGGTCTTCGAACCAACTTTGGGTTGTTTCATGTCGTGTCCAGATCCTTCGGGTCCTAGATATTTCGACCCAACTAGATACTTAAAATTTGTTTAGATTTATAATTTCAATACCCGTAAATATCTGTAATTTTCGGAAATATTTGGGTTCGGGTATTTAGGACCCGAAGTATCCGAATTGGACCCAAAAACCCAAGAACACTTAAAACACGAAAATACCCAAATTTTTACTTGAATACCCAATTTATATTTATAGAAAATCTAAAATTTTACTTGAAACCAACCTAAACCTGAAATTACATCCGAGTAGGACCTGATCGGATTTGGATCTTTCAGATAAATGAATTATATATCTAATAGGTACTTAGTAGATATATTTTAGTTTGGATTTCGTATCAGGTACCACCGATTTCGGATTGGTTCCGAATACATGTTTATTATGTGAATCATATATATATTTACAAAATAAAACAGTTCATATATAAATTAAAGTGTTCTAGTGGTTACGTCCACAAGTCCATTATTCTATCCAGCTCGAGTTCAAATTCATAAAATATCAATTTTCTAAGAATTTTATTAATTGAAATGTTATATACATTTACTATATAATACATTAATCTCGAAGTGGTCTACTAGTAACTTAATTGCTTCTCTGCTTATTCGGTTTAAATGAGTATCCAATCGAATTTCAGATAGGAACCGAAATCTCATCAATACCCACGAACATCAGAACCAGGACTTGTCGGGTAATGTGACTATAACTGAAACCAATCCATTTCGGTCCAACTCGGGTTAACAGTTCCGGTTAAAAGTCACAGCCCTAGTCTCCTACCTTCAGAAACTTTAAAATTCAAACTAAAACTCAGCTCTCTTACGAACCTTGATTTTGAATACTAATCACATCATCTATTCTATTTTAATGCAGACTCTAATTTTTGTGCGAGACAAGATAAAATGTGGATGCTTTTGGTATTAATGTCTGAGTGGAGAAATTCCAAATAGTTGGAAATCTCTCCCACTAGTTAAGGTTTTGATATTCAGCAAGAAAATAGTTCTCACAAGTTCATTGGCCTTTGACAAGACCAAGATCATTTAGAAGTTTTAAGAGGAAACGTTCGTGAAACAGAGTAACAACAAATTACTAATCATCACCAAAATCTTCATCCTCATCTTTGATCTTAACGTCAGCGTCTTCTCCAAACTGGATGCAGACATCAATCTGGGACAGAACATATTGAATACTGCCAAGAAAAAAGAAAACATTGTCGATATTATTAGCTTTTGTATTGGATGGATCAATGTTGGAAGAAGATATGATAGAGAGCAAATTAGTTTATCACCTTCGTTCTTTCCTTATGTCAAGGGGTATGAAATTCACCATCCCATATTCTCCCACCTAATAATAACAACCACATCCCAAAAAAACACGCAATCATGAAAATCAAAACATTAACACATGATTAAAACCATAGTATTTACATACCATCTCAATCAGGGCTTTGTTCAATTTCGCATATCGAGGACCCATCTTTTGGTTTAACTCTGCCAACAATGTGCGAGGCTCCGGATCCAAGTAGCTAAAGTCATCATGATAAAACCAAACAAAAATTTACTTAAACTCGAAACAGCAACAATGGAAAACGAAAAGAACATAATAAAGAATCCATACTCATCAATGTTGCTTTTATCCTGCAAGAGATCCATCTTTGAGAGGATGTTGACGTGTGGTAATTCAAGCTGGATCATTGCAGAGAGAGACGACATGCAACCGCTGATAAACTTGGTGACATCTGTTATGAACTGCTCCAACAAGATTATTTTTTTTTTATCAACGCAAAATTGTTTTTTTTCACTACTAGGTAGAGAAAAAGAAACAGAAGGTGAGATATCAAAAACCTGTGAATCAAGCAGATAAACAACACAGACGTTGAAGTTCTTCTGTTGCAAATGCGCCACAAAGTTCTTGAGCACAGGAACATGTGTAAACAGTTCTATCTGGCCTGTTAACAGCATAGATTTTCCAAGAATTTAGAGATAAAACACACACTTGTGATGCTTCAAATTCACCTGGTCTTATAAAAAGATCAGACATATAAACTTATTGAGATCATGTATGCACCTGGACAATCAAATATAAGGTAATCATCATCTCTGTAGTTCTCCAATTCTTCATCCACCCAACTATGTAAGCTATCCTCAAGGTATCTGTTGGATTAAAAGTTAAGACCAAAACACTAATATTCCAATGTTTACAGCAAAAGGATTCCACCTTGCAATCTTCAAACACATCATTAGTTTCCAAAATTCTCATTTTATGTTCTATGTAACAACAAAAAAAAGGATACTCCATGCAGTACATGAGGGCACCATTAGGACCAAGACCAAGCTCCTCCATTACATCTTCCAAAGAAACATGTTCTCTGATATCTACAAACAGCAACAAAAATAAAAGTGTGAAACCAAGAAAGTGAGAGCAAACCACAAGGGATAGATAGATTGAATAACTCTCACCCATAGCCACAGGATAATTAAAGATTTCAGCAGCAGGATCCAAGTTAACAACATTCATTCTTCTGCCGACGGTTTCACAGTGTTCATACAAAGATGAGCAATAAGTTGACTGATCCCAAAAAAAAAAACGCATTAGACAAAAAAAAATCTCACTGTTATTACAGAACAAAAGATTGACATGAGAAGACCATATACAAGAATAACCTTTCCGCTGCCAGCTGGACCGATAACGAGCTGAGCATAACCCATTTGTAAGAAAAGCTAAAAATCTTCTCAAATAGAGCAAAGAGAGTGAATGATTCTAAAAGATGCAAAGACGGCGACTGATATATAAGCAATGCACCAAACACCTAAACCGAACAACACACTCAGTATGTCGCAGGAACCCATAGACCAGAAGCAATCAACAGACACATCTCAGCACCACCTGGAAACAATGAAGAAAACATCAGAATCGATTGGTTTAGCTAGCTTAGGGTTTAACATCGAGAAAATTTTAGCAAAGTGAAAGGAGCCGACAGGAATTTTCGAAACCGACAGAAAACAATCACGAGCTCTGTAGAATCAGAAAGAGATTAAAACTTGACCTTTGAGTATTTGGTTGCGTCGGGGATAGAAGAAGAAGAAGAGAGCTTCACTTTTGATTTGGTTGGCTTTCGTAGCGATGATTATTGCTTCTAAAGACTTTAGGGTTTTCAATTACTTTTTTCTCCTTCAATTAATTAATGAATGGTTCGGTTGCGCTTTGGTTTGACGGAGATTTAACGCGTAACAAATTACAATATGACCCACACCAATAAAAAAAAACATTGCTTCTCCCACGTGTATCACGTAGTCTTTGCTGAAGCTTGAATTAATTATTTACCTTTATATAAAATTATAATAAAATAAGGAAAATAAATCAAGAATTAACAATACTGTTTCGATCATATTTGACATCCTCCCCTCCCAACAGTTGAATTATGAAAAATTATTGGTTTGAAAGCAAAGATGTGCATCGGAAAAAGTCTACTCCATGTGAATCTTTCCTTGTGGATTTCGATCTCTTCGTTTTATATATAAATATTTTCTACCCTCATATATAAATGAGATAGCTACTACATCATGTTTTATTCTATTTTCCATCAATTCAAGTTAAAACATATTATCATTCAATACAAAAATTCAAAATCCATATTTTAAAAATAAACTAGATTTTGATCTGCGCTTTCAAAACATGGATTTATTTTCCAAACAAACTCAAATTTATTTGATAATATTATATCTACATTTAAATATTAAAAACATTAATTTGTGAAAATTATTATATATTTAATATAATAATATAAATAATTAATTATGTTTTAAAATGATTCCCAAATATAAACTATGTGGTTTTAAAATATGTAACTAGGTTTTAATAAAAAGAGAGTATATTTTCATTTATTAACATTTTGAGTTATTAATGTAACTAGTTAATAATATCCACACCCGAAAATAAATATGGAGCCGACCCAAAAATCAGGATCCCAAATCTAATTATATCATGTTTATATACTCAATTGTTATATCTGAAAAAACAATACCAAACCCGACCATATGATAGATATCGAAGATATTCTTGGAATATTTTGTTAAGTTGTTTACTTAGAGATATACATGAGATCCCAATATTGTGGAAACCAATTGTATTTTCATGGTATCAGAAGGTTCCATATCTTGAACCTATTCTCTAAAAATTCAGACATCATATCTTCTCTTATTTCTAATCCTTAATCTCCTTTTCTTCTCGACTGATTTTCATGGCTACTCAATCTACTGTCCTTGAACGCGCTTATGGAGTAACCAACATTAAGTCCCACATAGCTATCCTTCTCGATGTCAATGATCACAACTATGATGCTTGGCGAGAATTGTTCTTAACACACTGTCAGAGCTTTGATGTCTTAGGACATCTCGATGGTACTATACTCCCAGCTAACAACAACAATGTAGCCTGGACGAACCAAGACAGACTTGTCAAACTATGGCAATACAGCACACTCTGTTATAAACTTTCTACAATTAATAGTTTAAGAGTTGTGTATTCTCATTATAAAATACAAATTTTTTTTCAAAATGTTAGCATATCTCAATAAATGTCTCTTCTATAATTGTGTGTCTTTTCATAATATAATGTAAAGGTATTAACTTAAAGTAACTATCCCATTCTCAAATCAAAAAGTCATGAATTTTAGTATAGATATTTGAAAATTTATAAAAAGTCCATATCAATAAGTTTCTCACTGTAAATCTTTCACAAATTTGTTAAGATGGTGGAGAAAAAAAATTATGTGTATTTACCTTCTTACAAATTCTTAAAAGATATTCAAATGAAATGTTGTCAACAAAGTTATCAAAAAAACATTGTCAAATTCTTAGTGATGAACCATTATAACTACTAGGGGCGTAGCCCCGCGCAAGCGCGGGGTCATAGACGTAATTGTTTCTCTATCTAAATTTATGGAAATCTAAATTTGTGGAAGTGATGTTATGTTTGTAAAGTTTGTATTGTGTATTTGTTATGTAAGCAGAGTAGTTTACATGGTTGGGTTTAATTGATGTTGTATTTATTTTTAAATAATGTTCATACTCCCAAGTTGGTAGATATTTGTGTTAGTTTGTTGTAATTTGTTGTTGGCCGTAACTTGCTAATCTAAAGGAGTAATCTCTTTTTATAATGTTGTTTCTTAAACTTGTGTAGTTGAGTTGCAGATATTTGGATATTATGATGGTTGGAGGTCGGGTCATTATCAGCTAGGTGTTTGTGTGTTGTTGATTTAGTCAAAGACGCTTTGTGTAGGAAGAGAGTAACTGAGAAATCATTTATGTGAATGGCCTCAGAATCACTACTTTAACCATTTTTACACTTCACATTAATGCACATTATCCTTTTCTACTATTCTAAGAGGAAAAAGTAATCATCTAAGCTCTCATAACCCCTCTTGTAGATTCTCCAATAGAATTCCTCATCTCTCTGGAATTTGATCCTCAATGATCTAACTAAAACTCTCAACAACAAAAGTCATAGTGGGTCTGTTTTATCGTTCTTCAAACAATGATCAGCCACTTTGGCCACTCTCCTGAGCATAGAAACATGGTATGTCGACTCAAATATCATTCTAAAGCTTTTGCTATCAGCATGATATATTTCAATCCATTCCAGAAGAACATTTTCAGCCGAAGGTTGCATTCGCTTGATTGTGCGACGCTCCATGATGATCTCGTACAGAACAACTCTGAAGCTATATACACCGCTGTGGTTCCTAAGATGATACTCCGGAGCTGCACAGCGTTGGTCCCGAGTCGGGACTCCCGACTGTCTATTGAGAGAATCATGAAAAAAAAAATGTGAATTATTTACTTGTTGAAGAAGCAACTTATTATACACCAAATATGTACGTGAGATGAGAAATTGTAACATGACCATTATCCTCTTTGGGACCTTATTTAGCCAGACGAAAGTCTGATAATTCTGGATTTAAATGATCGTCCAAAACGTCTAACAAAAAAAAAATCGTCCAAAATGATCGTTTAAAAGCATATTTGATGATTTGAAGTCTCTGCATATTACCTTTGGAGAAAAAACATGTATCTAGTTAATGCATAAAACAACAAAATGATCTGTTTTAAAACCAGATTCCTTGTTAATTTGAAATCATATGGATCTCATGCAGGAGCTGATATTGGACATCCACTCGTTTTAAAAATCCTCTGAGCAATATCCTAAGAGTCTCACTACGATTGGAAGCAATAACTGAACCACTACTAACCATTGCTTGTATCCCTTTTACTACATACAGAGGATCAATAATATCAGGTCGACATTTTTTTTTGGAAAAAAATCAAATGCTATTTTTTATATAACTAATGCTATACATACCTGTTGACTTTGTTATTTTAGTCTCTTAACGTAAGTGGAATAGAATAAGAATCTCCTCTTGTGGGATTGTTAGTGGTGACTTTATAAACACAACCAAAACAACCTTCACCGATCTGAAGCTATGTCAAACCACCATCTTTTCTAGAAGACGAAGAGTGAGTGGATCAGCATGTGGAAACTTATGTGAAAAAGGAATAAGCTTCTTGAACCTCATGCTAGCGGAATAGAAACAACCTCTCACATGACCTACAGATTTTCACACATGAGCCCATTAACAATTTTTTCATGGTCCAGACAAAATGTAGTGGCTTTATACTTTTTGTATTAGTCTACAACCGTACATTTGCAGAGTAAATGGTGCGATCTCTCCCACTAATTGATCTGCGAGTTCCTTTCTTTGTGATGGGTTGCCTTATTTTAAAAACTGAAACCGATTTCCCAAATAATCAAGTGAAGAGATCGTCTGACGGGAAATGCACAGTAAGACTGGGTCAAGTAGGAACATACCTTCTAAATGAAATGACCACAGAAGCATGAGTAAGAACTTCCCTAAAGACAGTTGCTTTGCCTTCTGGACTATAATTTTCAAGCTTCTGTTGATTGAATTCGCTTTGTTGATGATCCGCTTTGAAAGGACCACAAAAGTTTCTGGTAAAGTTTATTATCAATATTTTGAGAAGAAATCTAAGACAAAACTCGTGAAATATAAATATAAATGAAAACTTGACTGAGTTCAAAAATTAAAACTATTTCCGTTTTCACCATCTTCTAACTGACCAGAATCATTGAATCAATCTGCTCAAAAATTTACATATGTACACGAACTAAATCACCTAACCTGACGGATTTCTTGGTGGAGGAGATGATTGACACGGCGATTCTCCGTCTCCACTGTCTCCTCAGAGGCCTCATTTCTTGATCTGTAGAGAGAGAGAAAATGGTAGTTGAAGAGGATTCGTCATGTGATTCAAGAAACGTGTTGCATCTCGGAAGAAGAAGATTATGACCAAAAAGACCTATTGGGCCATTTTCTTTTTCTTTTTATTTTGTTAGCAAGCCCATTTCACAAATCAAAACACTCGTTATTTCAAACTAACACGCAGATTTTATCAAGTGGGACCCATTTTGCTGATGTGGATGGCTTTAGGGGAGAGAGAACTCCCCCATTATATTATAGATTTAATTTTTTTTTTTTGTCAACTTTTTATTAAAACATCATTAAAACTTCCAAGATACAACATAGTTTCTTTTATTTAACCTTGCTTGTTTAGCAAGAGAGTCTACAACATTGAGATTATCTCTAGATATGTAATGAAACGTGTAATCTCTATGTCTTGAGATCTCAAAGATATCCTGTAGCACATAGGAAGCCTCTGTGATACGGATGTTTCTGATGGTTTGTTCAGTTTTGAACTGATTTAACTCATCAAATAAACTCTTACAATCTCCCATGAAGGCAACCTTAGAATAATTTAATCTGACCATTTGCTGTGTTGCCATCAGAAGAGCTAGTGCTTCAGCCTCTATAGTGGAATTCATAGGCGCCGCTGCTGAGGATCCATGCATGATTTGGGTGCCTTCTTTTCTGTGTAAGGACCAGCCAAACCCCATCTCCTCTCTAGAAGACTTCCATGAAGCATCCACTAGGCAGTAATATTCAGAACTTGGAGGGAGCTCATCTTGAATCAAAATCTTGCTAGGCCTTTTATTTTGCTTGTTTTGCACTTCTTCATTTGTATTTTTGTTCGCCTCCCTCCACTGATCTAAATCTCGTAAAGCTCCATTGATTATGTGAATTATATGATCCCTTTTATTGTTGAAAATAACATTGTTCCTCATTTTCCAGAGTCTCCATCCCACAAAAAAATTTAGAATCTCCTTCTGATCTCGCTGTACCAATTGAATCATATCATTAATGATATGAATAACACCACTGCTACTCTGATCCAAGACTGTAAAAGAGGTGGGACTGAGTTCCCAAACCTCCTTGGCCACCCTACATTGAAAAAACGCATGTTTTAGCGTTTCCACCTGTTCTTCACACACCGGGCATGTCTTATCGATTTTCACTCCTCTTCTCTGAAGATTATCCAACACTGCTATTCCCCCGTGTGCCAATCTCCACCAGAAAGTCTTTATTTTTGGAGGAATATTTAGAGTCCAGATAGATGAACAACACCTCCTAAGTTCTTCAGGTATAACGTCATTCATTTCCTGGTTTCCTATTTCATTTATTGAGAGCTTTCTCTGAATAAAATAACCAGACTTAACACTGTATTCCCCTGTTTTTGTGTAGTTCCATACTAGCACATCTGGTCTTTTTGAAATTGGTGGCCTAATATTTAGAATATAATTTGCATCCTCCTGTCTAACCAGAGCATTAATTAATTGAGCATTCCATTCTTTGGTACCTGGATGAAAGAGATCCTTAACTTTTATGTGAGGATGTGTTTCAGTACCTCTTCCTTGGGCCGGAGCTGGTGGTTGATTATACAACCAATTGTCCTTCCATACATCAATTTGCTCTCCATCCCCCACAATCCATTTCATGCCTTTCTTGATGAGATCCTGCGTTTGCACAATACTTTTCCAAGCATAGCTTGATGATGAATAACATTGTGCTTGAAGAAAGTCACAATTTCTAAAATATTTAGCTTTAAAAACACGTGCTAACAGAGATGTTGGATTCTTTAGAATTCTCCATCCCTGTTTTGCCAACAAAGCCTTGTTAAATTGCTCCATATCTCTTATTCCTAATCCTCCATCTCTTTTAGAGGCTGTAATTTTATTCCACCCTATCCAATGGATTCTATGTTTGTCATTTATCGATGCCCACCAAAACCTTCTCATTGCCTTTGTTATTTCTTTAATTATGACCTTTGGCAACATAAAACAAGACATAGTATATGTCGGTAGAGCAGAAATTACAGCTTTAAGCATGATTTCTTTTCCCGCTTGAGAAAGAAACCTGTTATACCAACCGTCCATCTTATTCTTGATTCTCTGCTTGATATATTCAAAAGCTTCTTTTCGTTTGCGTCCTATTTTTTCTGGCAAACCTAAATATTTCCCAAAGCCCCCTATTTTAGATATTCCTGTTTTCTGTTTTAAGGTGTCTTGAAGAGCTAAAGGAATACCTTTTGAAAATGTGATTGCTGATTTTGTATAATTCACCTCTTGTCCGGAAGCGTCTTGGTATATTTTCAAGACTTCCATCAACTTGTCACATTCCTCCTCTGTTGCTCTACAAAATACCAAGGAATCATCAGCAAACAATAAGTGGGATATCGGGGGTCCACCTCTAGATGCTCTATATCCGTGTATTTGATTTCTTTGGATGCATTGTCTTATAAGAGTTGTCAAACCCTCTGTACATATAATATACAGATAAGGAGATATAGGGTCACCTTGTCGAATTCCTCTTTGTGGGAAAATTGTTTTTGTAGGTTCACCATTTATCAGCACCGAGTAAGATACAGTTGATATACATTTTTGGATCCATCCACACCATTTTTCATTGAAACCCATTCTCCTCATCACTAATTCTAAAAACCGCCATTCCACCTTATCAAAGGCCTTGGCTATGTCTAACTTTAAGGCCATAAACTTTGTTTTTAGATTCTTAGTGTAGAGAGAATGCATAAGCTCATGAGCTATAAGCACATTGTCAGTGATGAGCCTATCAGGAATAAATGCTGATTGATTCTCTGATATAACTCTATCTAACCATGGTTTTAGTCTTTCTGCTAATATCTTTGAAATTATTTTATAAGCCACATTTGAAAGACTAATAGGCCTATAATCTTTAATTGAGCTTGGAGAATCCGTTTTCGGGATTAAGCAGATGTGTGTATGATTAATTACAGGGTCTAAATGATTATACTGGAAGAACATCTTAACATGAGAGAACACACCTGGTTTTATGATGTTCCAATGATGTCTAAAAAAACCTGCGTTCATTCCATCAGGGCCTGGAGATTTGTCAGGATGAATAGCAAAAGCTGCATCCTCAATCTCCTGCTCGGTCACCTCCCTTGTCAAATAAGAGTTTATATGATTGGTGATTGTCTTCGGTATTCCTTGAAGAAGGTCTATCGGAGTATTACTTCCCTTACTTGTATAAAGAGTCTGAAAGTACCTCTTTACTTGACTTTGGATGCCTTTCGGATCTGTATATTCTACACCTTCATCTAGTATATGTAATATCCTATTATAGCTTCTTCTCTGTTTTGTCTTGGAATGAAAGAACTTAGTATTTCTATCCCCTGCTTTTAGCCATTGAATCCTGCTTTTTGTTCTCCAGTACTCTTCCTCTAGTTTATACTGCAGGTTCAATTCAGCTTTGAGCATATTCAAAAAATTGTAATCTATGTTGTCTTGCTCATACACTTTTTGAATTTGCTCCTTAAGCTGGTGGATTTTCTTTTCAGCATTTATATTATTTTTGCTTTTCCATCTAGATAGAGCTTTTCTACATTTTTCTATGACTTTATGAAAATTACCCGGAGATATATTAATGCATTCCTGCTCCCAAACTTCTTGTATGGCCTTCTTCACTTCTGGTTTGAACCTCCATCGATTGTCATACCTAAAGAGAGACTTCCTGTTACATTTTATATCATCAGTGCAAACCAGTATAGGCCTGTGATCAGAGCCAATCCAGGGTAACAGTCTGATATAAGCATTTGGATACATATCAGACCAGTCACAGTTCACCATTGCTCTATCTATTCTAGACTTGNCGCTACTGAAATCATATTCCTAAACAGAGAAAAAGAAGCTTCTGACCTTAAAACTCCACCTTCTTTTTCATGGTTTCCTTTGATGTCATTAAAGTCGCCTATCATCAGTCTTGGCTTCCCCTGATATAAACCTGCAACTGAATTTCTCATTATAGTCTCCCATTGACTTTGTCTATACTTCAACATCGGATTTCCATATACATATGTCATCCAAAAGGTGTTAGAACCTTCTTCTACGCACATGTCAGTATAATACAAAGTCGGTTCTCCCAAAAAATGGATCTTTACTCTATTATCCCATAATATAGCTACACCACCAGCCCGACGATTAGCAGGAACAACAATATAGTGCTCATACCCTAGACCCTTCACTACACTAATTATATAGCTATCTACATTTTTAGTCTCTACGAGAAGTACAATATCAGGTTTATACGTTCTTCTAATATCTTGGAGATGCGGAATTGTCAAAGGACTTCCCAAGCCTTGACAGTTCCAGTGGAGAATCTTCATTGCCCTTGTAATGATTTAAGAAGAATCCACAATACTTACTGTGAGTCAAGATGAAGCTGCTCTGTTTCACTCCCTTTGTGTTTGTAGTTTCTTCCCAATTTTCTTCTTCTGAAATTTTTCCAGATTCTCGCCTTCTTTGTTGGAAAGTTGATTCACTTATATGTGAGCCTTATTGCCGAATTGAAATAGCTTCGTTTAATCCCCTTTCAAGAGCTATTATCTAGTCTTCACAAATCAAAGATATTTTCTGCAGACAATAACCACCCCTTAATTTGATTTGGAGAAGAAGGCGATTTGATACAAGGAAGAAGGTGACTTCCTGATCTTCTGCTTCGAAGCTATAATCCACGATGCCTCTAAGATTGAGAGTAATTGATGGATTTGAAAATCAAAAACAAGATTAATTTTGATTGGAAATGAAAGTTTTGGATCGAAATTTTTTCCCCTAGGGAAAGTTCTAGTCGCCTCGCGAAGAGAGAGAATTCCTTCCGTTTATAGATTTAATAATATGAATATAAACAAATGTTAAGGAATGTGTCTTTTCATCTTAATATTTTATTAGTTTTAAAAGAAAAATATCTAAAAATGCATATTTTTACAATGAGATGTTCGTGATACATTGAAATATTGTAATCGTTGGTGACTACAACTTTTGGTATTACAATCTTTGGTAATGAATCATTATTATTGTTGATTGATTATTATAATTTCCGGTAATGAGTTGTTGCAATTTTTGGTGTTAACTATTATAATCATGAGCTAACCATTGTAATGTCTTGTTAATAAAATTTGAAAATTTATTGGAAAAAATGAAACCACAAATCAAGATGATTTTTTATTATTTATTATGTGATGAGATCATTGAAGTTGGAGTATTAAATACAATTTTAAAAAATCTTATTTGTATTGTTTATGAAGTAATTGATTAGATGAATATCCACCATAAAATTACTCCTTCCGTTCCATTAAGATGAATATCCACCATAAAAAATATATCTTTGTGAAATAAATTATTTTTCTAAAACATATATCTTAATGGAACGGTAGGAGTATAAGACTATCATTGATTTTACAAGTTCACGATGTATTCCGTAATGATACTTGGAATATGGACAAAGAGTTTAAGATTTTTCAATTTGTGTATTGTTATACCCAAAAACTTTTTCTTAATGTGTATGCATGTAATTCTTTGAAAATAATCTTTTAAGGAATATACAAAAAGAAAAAGAAAATAAAAATGTGTGTGATATGTTAAATTTTCCATGTAGTCATGTTTTTGACAACACACGTCTTACGTGGTTTCAAATAAATCATGAATATTCGAGTTATCTGCATAAGTTACCTTATAAATTTAGTAAATGATTATACTGAAATATGTTTTCTTTTTTAACTAGTTTCAAATATTAGTTGTTTCAGTATTTTAAAATAACTTGGGTAAACGGATAATAAGTCATATCTTATTTGGTATTGACATATTTGTAATTTCATTACAATCAACATATACATAAAATATAGGTTTTTAGTATTATCAATAAAGCAATATAGTTGCATGCATGATATTTTGTAATACATGTTATTTCTCCAAAAAAACAATTGTATAAAATGTAATATTTTTCTTATAAAATGAGTTTTCGTACGATATCGCACGGTTTTTTTACCTAGTTTAGCTAATGAGATATGCACCAAAACCTATCTAATTTTGCTGGATGCTGAAATACAGATTAGTAACAGAGTCCTCTGTTTAATTTATAATCCTATTACAGAGTTTATTGATTCTCATATATCCCACATACGATTTTCTTGTTTCATGATGGTATTGTATTACCTCGCATGCGCTACCAATAGTGGCTCAAGCTCAGTTTACGTTCCCTAAACAATAAGTACCCTCTTCTTGGGGAACCAGCGATGATGATTTTAAACGATTTGCTTTCCTCCCCGACGTAATTTAAATGTTTTGCACTCCTAATTCTCTCTTCAAAGTTGAAGATACGAACTTGTATGTGCTTCTTTTCAAAAAAAAAAAAAAAAATGTTAGCAGTGCTGTAGTGTTTGTTTTCTCTGTGTACGTGACTTTGAAGGGTAGTCTTTAGATAAAAATCTGCTTGTTTTGGTTATACATTTTGTTTGATTAATGGTTTCATTCTTGTCCTGTTCTTGTAGCTAGTTTCACTCTTGAGGTATTTTCATGGAAACTCAAGGTGGTAAGAGGTTCACTTGGTTGATAAAGAGTCTCTCCTCTTGGCTATCTTATATGTATCATTCTAACTCACTTTTATTTACTTTTCCTCTATTGTCTTTGTTCATTTAAGTTACATGTGCTTAAATCCTTTTTTTTCCTGTCGGCTTGTGTCATGTTTCTACTATCAAAAGATACTCGGACGCATCAGAGGAATCTGAAACTGAAAGCATGGATGTCAGTGGCTTTCAAGTTCTTCCTTCACAGGTTTGAAACTTGTAAATGGTACAATACACATGATCATTTGTTTTGTATTAGTTATATCCTTTAATAGGGAAAGCTAGAATAAGGGTATGTTGTGGTCTGATGCTATATACATTTGTGCTCCATTCACAGGTAGAATCTGTAAGACAAATCTTTAAAAGACATCCAAATATTGCAGTTGAGTTCCGTGCAAAGAACCAACATCTGAGGAACGCATGCATGGATTTCCTGCTCAGCTTAATTGAAACGCTGTGCCAATCACTCGAGGATCTCTCCAATGAAGATCTTGTGGAAGCAGACATTGCACTGACATACTTGAAAGACGCTGGTTTTAAGGTGGATTGGTTGGAGAAGAAGCTAGACATAGTTAAATTCAAGAAGCAGAAAGAGCAGTTCAGTTTGGCTCGGCTACAAAAAATGGAGGATAGTTTACTAGAACTGAAGCAACAATGTTCAGACTTGGATGCTCTAGTGGAGAAGGAAGAGGAAGAGTTTCGGCCACAAGAACTCCTATGTCATTTGATGATGTTGTTTGATGACTTGAGTTCTTAGACGAGAACTCGATTGTATCTCTAAGTTTCTTGACGTGAAAGTAAACCACTTTGTGTCTGAAACACTAATCTTAAAGAGTTCTTAGGCACTTGGAGTTCATTAACTAGGTTTTGAAATGAGAATCCTCTTACACATTTTCTCCAATCCTTTGCCTTCTTCATAAACACTGTTACTATGTTGAAATAATATTATATTCCCTTCTTCGTAAGCTCCACACAGAACATATAAAGAATGTTTAAAAGTAGAAGACTGAGTGGAATAACAGAGTATCAGTTTCTATATTATTCAAAATAAAATTTAATCATACATGGTTAATCATGACGTGGTATATGAAACGTTTGCACTTTGTAACATGCACCAATAGCTACTATTGCTTAGTTCATGTTCCCTAAGTTAAGTAACATGCACCAATAGGTACTCTTCTCAGTTCACACAAGCGATGAGGAGCACGAGCGATATGATTTCCTTCTCGACAAAATAAAAAACGTTTTGCCTTCCTGTTTTTTTTTTCTATTTAAAGCTGAAAACATCCTTTACGTAAACTAATTTTAGAGTGTTGAACGTAGTTGTAATGCCTGATTCTACAGTTAAATCTTAATTAAACTAAAATAGTATATAGATTTTAGTTATGTTGTAAGGGTTGATTCTTCTAACGCTCTTGTTGTTTTATTGTGAGGAATGTCTCCAGACCGATGGCAAAGCTAGGTGGGACAAAGTTTACTTGGGTGATAAAGAATTTTTCCTCTTTGAAATCTAAAACTGATCATTATTCTGTTCCTTATGAGATAGGCACTACTGGCTACTCCTGGTAAACGTAACACTGAAGTCATAACCCCAATGTTTTGTTCATTTATATTGTAATGATTCATTTATTTTGTGTTTTTATTGGCAGTTGCCTTGGAGCTGTTTGCTGTGGAGTTAAACATGAGGACTTGTCTGTGCATATTTTTTACGGTCCATCTTTGCCTATTGAACAAAAAAGATGTCTTAAGTATCGCTTAACTATTGTGAATCAACTTTCGGAAGAGCTTTCCATAATTACAGGTATTTATTATGTTAGTATAACTGCTATACATTCCACT
>MU108676.1:0-23975 GCA_012274485.2 Sinapis alba | reverse complement strand
CCCTCACCCCCAAACCCTAAACCCTAAACCCTAAACCCTAAACCCTAAACCCTAAACCCTAAACCCTAAACCCTAAACCCTAAACCCTAAACCCTAAACCCTAAACCCTAAACCCTAAACCCTAAACCCTAAACCCTAAACCCTAAACCCTAAACCCTAAACCCAAAGGGCCTACTTAAGAAATTTTTACATTCAGAGATTAGTGTATATAGATTTTTTCATCAAATGGGCTGGCCATAAAGGGCCGTTTACCCATCCCTCCTTTCTTACCAGCTTCCCCCTCGTCCTCCTCTATTAATCTCACTTCATGCAGCAATGCATCATCCTATTTATGATAGATATCCTATAAAAGTCTAAGCTTTTTTTCTGTTAACTATATTTCATTTAACTCTAAACATATCCAAGTAATACGTTTTATGAATAGTTCTCTTAGCTATGTAACTTTATTCTTCATAAATTGAAGAGACGAAAAAAAAATGGTTACGCATTGATTGTTAAAATGAAATAAATAATTTCTTGCAGTGTTTCAAAAAAATAATTGCTTGTAAACCCACACAACAATGCGGAATAGTAATTAACGCTGATCTAAATAGATTTTGCAATTAATTTTGGTAAAAGAACTTATTTGTTTGCTGACATCTACTTTCTTAACTGTTGATTCACACTTATCTTCAATCTGTCAAAGAAAACTTCTGTACATACGCACTGAAAATAAAAAACAAGAGATCAAGATCTAAAATTTATTATTGTAGATCAAAGATCATTAGGCTCATGTCAATTGCTAAAATATAGACAATCATCTCACCGATGTTCGTCCTCATAATATACTTTAAATGATTTAAGTGATAGATGAACGAAAACAATTTGCGTAGACAGAGAAATACCTCAACGGCGTTTTCATGCGGAGTTAAACGCTTTCCAATCCAAATAGATTTAAGATCACTACAAAAACTAAATAATGAACAGTTAAGGAATCTTAAACCATACTAAAAGAAAACAGCAAAGAGGATGAAGAAAGCAAACCGATCGTTCGGATCAATTTCACGCACCCTAAACAGGATAAAGAACAGAAAGAAAACAAATTTACGATTTAGAGACTAGATTCTTTTCGAGGAGAAGCCGCGCCGGAAAGAGACTCGCCTCGAAGAACCATGCACCATCCCTAAGATTTCTCCGCCGTCGTCAAATCCGTCGAAGACTCGCAAGAAAGAAACCCTAGGTCCCAATATCGAAGAGAAATCGAGAAAAAAAAATTACTATTTCCAGATGTCGCGAACTTCCGCTTGTACAACTCGTCGAAGAACTGAAGTTATCTCACGAATATTCACCCAAAAAAAACTCTTAAAACTAAATGTAAATGAAGAACTGTTGAAATATTTTCTCAGATATGCTTTTATTTATACGCATCGTTGCATCTTTAATTTATAAGCAGCAGCGGATAGAAGTTTTAAGAAAAACAGCAGCAACGGATATATTTTTAATCAGACGGCCCTGTATTTTCCACGTGTCCAGTGCACACCATTTAACTTCGACCGCAAGGCTTTGCCTACCTAGCAGACTAAGTGGGTTTCAAATGTAGGCATAACAGAGTTTTAAACTAGGCCCAATAAGGCCGAAAAATTAAGACGAATGTGATATTTATAAACCAGAATTTTCAGCAACAAAATATTAGTAGCAGTAGTGAATACACAACTTATGCTCCATGTTCGGATCGTTTCTCAGTTGCAGCTTATCATTCTTGGTGATTCTCCACATTTTCCATGATCCCTACTTGTAACTCATCTTCTGCTGCATCCTCTGTGGTTTGCTTCAGAATTCATCATTCAAGAAATCAAAATCTAACCAGTTAAAGATCATGCGGTTTTGTGCAAAGAAGATATCAATAGCTTTCGAGGTTTGAGAATATGCATGTGCCAAAATCTAATTATCTGATGTACCTGGTTTCTTCTTCCTTGAAGATCTTCTTCTTGATTTATCATCTGATGCTGTACCAGAAAAAGATTCATATACTTGGTCAATATACTCTTTCTTTCTACTCAAGCATTCCTAAGAGCTCGTAAGCCTTTCCGCCACTGACTGCACAATTTTTTTATCTATAGGTTTGCGGTCATAATTCTACAAGTACTTAAACAGCTTCATAACCCACAACACAACCCAAGTTCAAGGTTATAAAAACAGGACATACTTTACTATGTCAGTTAAGTATCGATGAGCAATATAGCTTCATTTAGTGTTGGGTCAGTGAGGAGAAACTCCACGAAACTCTAGAGACTCTATGCAGCGAGTCTATAAAGAAAAACCCAAAGACTGGCAAGAAAGAAACTCAGAAAGCCGCTTGTACTAGTTTAGATCCTCGAATAGATACGAAACATCTCGGATGGGAAGCGACAGATCAAACAGACCCCCAAGAGACCACAGATGAATACAAGCTTATCCCAATTCTCAGGGTGGGGGCTACTACAGAGAAATACAGAAGAACGTACCGGCGAATAGAGAACATGTCTCTAGCTCGCCTTTTGCACCACCAGAGTCATCCGTAAGGGGGGTTCCCCTTTGGAACTGCTTGACTCCAGTCCCTGAAGAAGCATTGCAGGAAGCTCTGGGGGAAGTATGAGAAGCCATGTCTCAGTACACAAGGTGCGCTGACCCAACGCAAAGTGAAGCACGAAAGGAACGGATGAGGAAAGCTGAGGAGGGCCAAATGGAGGACGCAGCGATGCAAATGGTGCATGCTGCTATATCTCCTTCTCTAGATAGACCCCCTGTGGAACAGTGTGATCGCACCCCCGAAAGGATTCCAGCTTCCCTCCGCTTGGGACCCCCAGCTGCAAGGCACATGCAGACTTTGGTACAGCTGTCAAACTTTGGATGCAACACATTTGTGGTTTACAATCCAAATAACATCCCTGATGATCACCTGGATTTTATTTCCAACGGTTACTGTTGCACCGATACTGAATTCTTCGCACTACCTTGAATGCTTCAGTGTCATCAACATATGAAATGCTAATGAGATATCCCAGACTCATAAGTAGTAATGAATAATCTCGGGTGCAGACTCCCAGACTCACAAGTAGTAATGAATAATCTCGGGTGCAGATTCGAGTTAGGACTTTTACATGTGACTGCAAATGAAGGAAAGAGAGTAGTATTATTTTCGATTCTTGACTTGCATGTTCTTGTATTGCATCTTGCTTTCTTGTATTTCTGGGTCATTTTATTGTTGTATGTCGTACTTTTTTTTTGGGGGGGAACACAACTTTTTCATTAATTTCAACTTACTTCCTTATACAAGATAGAGGGAATTATCCATCCTCTTTGATTAAAACCATAAACTGCAACATCATAAAATAAAAATGATAGGTCTTCAAACAAAAAAGATGACAGCGAACTCAAGACGGTGCTTGAATGCGTCAGTGTAGCCTCAACGATATGGTCGGACAACAGAGAGATAGTCACCTTATATTGTGACGTTGATATCCAATCTGCACCTCGGAAACTCGTTGAAACAAATCCCACTGCATCTTCAGGTCCCAAACGGATCGCTCCACAAGATAACAAGACAATTATAGATATGGACAAACACCTCCATAAAATTGGAGGGAGAGCACTCCTTAAAAAGGAGGCAAAGGATGATAACGATGGTCCCGGTGTACTCACCGGTAAATGAGAAGATAGGTTATTCTTCAAACAAGAGAGATGATAAAGTGAGTGCAAATTTGTTTTCGTAAAAACCTTGATGAATCCACCAAAAAATTTCAGGAATATGGCTAAATAGACCAAACTCCCCCACTGATTAGTGGGCTGTAAAACTGGGCTGAAAATGAAATATAAGAGCTGATGGGCTTTTGAAGCCCATTACCAATCTTTGTTGACCCATCTCAGCGTAATTGATTGAACAGATGCGCCGGTGGAAGAAGCAGGCGGCAATGTGAATGTGACGGTGTGCAAACGGCCATGTAGTGTGAGGTGAGGGACGGAGTGCTGACAAGCACAACTTGATGCAGCTACTAACTCTGCTTTTGTAGTGGAAAGTGTCACTATCGGTTGCTTCTTTGAGGACCACGTCACAGCTGCGTCGTCTAGTAAGAACACATAGCCGGAGGTGCTTTCCCTGCTATCAACATCACCAGCAAAGTCACTATCTGTGAACACTTGTAGTTCTCCAACACCTCCTCTTCTATTCCATATCCCAAAGCTCACGGTTCCTTTTAGATACCTAAATACCTTCTTCGCAGCTTGTAGGTGCAGTTGAGTCGGATTGGTCATGTATCGACTGAGCAAACCAACAACATACTGCAGGTCCGGTCTTGTGTTGGTGATGTAGATGAGGCTTCCTATGATCTGTTTGTAGAGAGTCTCATCAGCTTGTCTTCCTTCTTCATCAATACTGAGTTTGCTTCTAAGGACTATTGGATTGCGAACAGAGTTGCTATCTTCCATGTCAAAACGCATTAGCACCTCTAGAGCATACTTTCCTTGTGAAACATGAATTCCATGAGGTGTTTGAACTACTTCAAAACCCAAGAAATACCTCATTTTGCCAAGATCAAACATGTCAAACTCATGTTGCATAGAGAGCTTGAACTCTTCCATCAGTACTGCATTGTCTCTTGTTAAATGAGATTATCTACATACACACTGACAATCAGAATATTACCTCGGCCATTTGCCTTTAAGAAGAGAGTTTCCTCATTGTCAGACTTCTGAAACCCCTCCTTAATGAAGTACTCCTCAATTCTGGTGAACCATGCTCTTGGAGCTTGCCTTAATCCATATAGAGTCTTGTGAAGTTTGTACACTTTGTTCTCTTCTCTATTAACCTCATATTCTTTTGGTTGCTCTATGTATACATCTTCATAAAAGACTCCACGGAGAAATGTGAACTTCACATCAAACTGGTAAATCTCCTAATTCTCTGAGCTGTTGTGGCGATGACGGTTCTTATCGTATCCATCCTAGCAACTGGATCATAGACTTCAGTGAAATCGATTCCAAGTTCTGGAGAGTAACCTTTTGCCACCAGCCGTGCCTTGTGCTTGTTGATCTCTCCAAGCTCGTTTAGTTTAGTTTTGTAAATCCACTTTATCCCGATGCACTTGGCTCCAGTTGGGAGGAAACAGAGGCTCCACGTTTCATTCTTCTCAATTGATTTGATCTCCTCATACATTGCTTCTCTCCACTTCAGGCTTTTTATTGCTTCTTCATAAGTACATGGATCAGGAGAGTTGATTTCCACCATATCCACTTCGTCTTCTTCAGCCAAAACACTAGCACCAACAGTGACATAGTCGTTCAAGTATTGTGGGAGTCTATGTGTTCTTCTCTCCCTGACTCCCACAACTGGTACTCCCGGATCTTCTTAATTTGTTTTAGCAGGCTGCTCTGGTTCACCCTCCTGGTTTTTATTGTCACTGTTCTCTTCTTCACTTTCTTCCCACGCCTCATTCTCACCATTCTATGTTAGATCAACATTCGAGTCCATTCTATGTTAGATCAACATTCGAGTGGCTTTGGTGATCTCCTTCCCAAGCCCACCCTTTAGTTTCTTCAAACACCACATCACGACTGATTATGAGTTTTCCGGCTTTGGGATCATACAGCTTGTATCCCTTTGATTTCTCTGAGAAACCAAGTAGCACGCAGGTTGTGCTCTTATCATCAAGATTACCACGCTTAAGTGAGCTAGGCATTCCCATACTCTGAAGTGATCTACACTTGGCTTCAATCCGTTCCATGCTTCATGTGGTGTTACCTCCTTGACAGCGTGAGTGGACATCTATTTAAGACATAGAATGTCCAGTTGACAGCATCATGCCATAAGATTTTCGGCATCTTTCTTGTGGAGAGCATCGATCTGACCATATTCATGATTGTACGATTCTTTCTCTCGGCGATACCGTTTTGTTGAGGCGTGTAGGCTGTAGTCAGTTGCCTCCAGATTCCTTATTGCTGGCAGTAGTCTGAGAACTCATTTGATGTGTACTCCCCTCCTCTGTCAGTCCTTAGGTATTTGATGCTCTTGCCTGCTTCAGTCTCCACCTTGATCTTAAAAAGCTTGAACTGATTAAATGCCTCTGACTTCTCTTCCAAGAAGTAGACCCAACCTTTCCTGCTGTGATCATCGATGAAGCACAAGATATATCTCCTCCCACTAGTTTAGGTAGGGCTGATTGGACCGCAAATATCAGAGTGAATCAGTTCAAGTTCCTCTTTTGCTCTCCATGAACTCTTCTTGGGGATAGCATTGCGTGGTTGCTTGCATACTAAGCAATCTGAGAAAGTAATTGTATGAGCACCAAAGTTAGGAAGTTCTCGCACCATTCCTTTGCTTTGAAGAGTCTTCATCCCTTTATAACTCAGATGCCCATAGCGTTCATGCCACATCTTTGTCTCCTATCCTCTTCATGTGTTTGATCAAACAGAATGTTTAGAATAAACATTCTGTTTGCGCTCATCTTGCTCTCTGCTATTAACCCTCGTTCTTCATGATAGATTTTGCAAGACCCCTTCTGTATGATGATCGCCAGCCTCTTCTCTTGGAGTTGTCCGAGACTAAACAAATTGTTTTTCAGTTCAGGAACGTTTTAAACATCACTGATTGTGTATGCAGTGTTGTTCACCATGAGTCTCACGTTTCCCTTCCCAACTACCTCCATTTTCTTGTTGTTTCAGAGCTTCACAGAGTGTTTGAACTTTTCATCCATCGTTGAGAACAAGCCTTTGTCTCCACTCATGTGGTTTGAGCAACCAAAATCGAGAAACCATGCTCTCTGTCTTGCATCTTCTTGCTTCTCGCAGTGAGTCATTAGAAGTTTCTCTGCATCAGCATCATCTCTAGAGTCTTCATCATCAGTGTAAGCCATCAACAATACTTCTTCATTGTCATGAAAGTCGGCATAGTTAGCTTCCTCTTCCCATTTCGGACACTCATTTTGGAAATGTCCAAGTTGATGACATTTGTAGCACTCGACAGTACTCTTAAAGAACATTCTGCCTCTTCCACTGTATCTTCTTCCTCTGCCTCCATTTCCTCTACCATATGTTACTTTCAACACCTGATATTCTCCCTTATCAGGTTTCTTGAACTTATGTTCATGAACAACCAGAGAACTCTGCAGCTCATACAGTAAGATGCTGTCAATATCTTTTTACTCCTCTACAGAGACCACCACATACATGAATCTTTCACTGAGAGTCCTAAGGATCTTCTCTACCACCTTTGTGTCAGCTAGGATCTCTCCATTGCTTCTCATCTGGTTTGTGATAGCTAGCGCACGTGTGAAGTATTCTTCAATACTCTCCGCTCTTTCATCTCCAACACCTCGAAGTCTCTCCTTAGTTTCTGCAACAGAGACCTCTTCACTCGAGTATTGCCTCCGAACTTAGACTTCATTGACTCCCATATGATTTTGGATGTTCTCATGTCCAACACTTGCTCAAACATAACTCGATCAATGCTTTGATAGAGATAGTGTTTGAATTTGTGGTCATCCGTCTTGGCGTTGTCTAGTTGTTGCCTTTGATCATCTGTTAGAACCGTTGTTATCGCTGGTTCTTCATACCATGTCTCGATCAGACTCCACAAACCTCTAGCACGAAAGAAGTTCTCCATAACTTCACTCCAGTGATCCCAATGCTATCAAACTGAGGATGTTTCATCTTGTCGTCTCCCATCGCTACTCTCACTTTTGTTTGAAGCTTCGGCTTCTTTTGTTTTTTAGAAAGAACAAAGCTATGATACCAATTTGTAAAGATCAAATGCTCTAAATAGTTCGACTTCTTATTGAATAGAGAGATGGCATTATATAACCCTTACAAATGAATGATTAACTCCTAAAATCAAGGAACTGAAACCTAAACTTAAGCCTCTAAAGCTGAACAACTTTGACCATAACAATCGGCCACTTATTCCGACTGCAACAAACTCAAGACTTATTCAAACATAACAACCAACGACTTCTTAACTCCAACAAAGATTGTTGTGTAGGATCAATTGGGGTTTCTTCTGTCTGCTCTCTTATTTTTTAAAATATGAAAGTTAGTTTCTTTATGCCAATGGATAAAAGTTATTGACTTTGTTGAGTCGTGTGTAGTGTAGGATGCGTTTGTGCTATGTAGGAGAGCAGTACGGTGCCTAAGAATGGAGAGCAGTACGGTGCTCCTTATCTTGAAGAGGAGTGGAAAGAGGATAAGATGATATTTGTACCCGAACAAGATGTTCTGGATTGGTTGTTGATACTTCTGTGATATGAATTTCATCTCCTCTTTGGTGATGATAAAATGTGTGGCCTTATGGAGAGCATCATGGATCGTGTATGGATTTTCAAGAGATATGTACTTCCTGAACTTTGACTTGTATCAGAGTGTCTTTCTTAACGTATTATTGCCACTTTATCGTTGATTTTGCTGACTCTTTACATGATGATCTTGACTATGTTCATGAAATCTCGTAGAGATTCGTTGGGATAAGCTCCAAAGATCGACATTGGAGGTTTTCCTATCCATAAACATGGAATATTGTTTGAGAAACTCAAAGGAGAGTGGGGAGAAACTTCCGATGGAATTTTGTTTTATGCGAGAGAACCACTTAGGTGCCGCTCTCTGGACATTTTCGACGAAGATGAGGCAATAGCCAACGTCTTTTTCGTTCTCCTTGAGTTTGGCCCTTCCCATCGCGATCTGAACGTCTGCATATGCATGTTCGGATCGGTGGTGCCATTATACATAGGGATCTTGATCTTCCCATGGTCTGAGATTTTTTTCTCAGTGATACGGGAAGTGAAGGGACTTTTTAAGCTTCTTCGAGAAGTCTATCAATCTTGGGTGTGGTGCTGGTACCGTGGTAAATTTGCAATTTTACCGCTTTTGCTTCTGCAGTATTTTTGGGATGTACTTGGGAGATCATGTATCTCATCGAGATTGCCACCAGCAGTTTTCTGACCTTGTCGGCGTTTGATGTGGGTGATTTGTACATGTTCCTTTGCCAACTCTTCATGTTCTACCAAGAAGAGGTTTTCTTCCTCTTCTGTCAGGGGCTTCTCAAATGATGAATTTTGCCAAGTAGTTTGGCTTCTCGTCCTCCTAGGATACACGTCAACGTCATCCTCCGGATGATCGGACTGATCGTTGGGATCCGAGTTGACTTGCTCGACTTTATTTTCTTATGTTTCTTGTTCGAGAGGTGGAAGATTTTCCATGTTTTGCCTCATTACGGCATGAGTTACTTCATCAAGGTTTTATCCTAATGGATTTCCTTGCGAATTTATGGGCCTGTCAAACGGAGTTGCGAAATCGAGCCTTCTTCCTCTGTGGATTCCAGTAGTTCTGCATGGGAAAATACCCTTGGTTCTTGTTGTTAGGGTTTCGACATGTTTAGCTGGAGAACTTGTGAGTTTATCTTGTTCGTCTTACTTCTTTTCAAAGTTCGAGAATATCTTCTTAATCTCCTCGAACACCGTGGTATTTTTGTTAGGGTTGACCGAAGAAACGTTCATTGCTGGAGTGTTTTCAACATTGTTGTTACCGACATTTACGTCGCGAGCTTGTTGATTGTTCTGAGTGTATGTACTCATATTTGACCAAGCGTTTTTGTGGCTGTAAGTTAGATTGATATGGCCTTCCCCTCCTTCTAGTGTCAAACTGTGGGAACCAAATTCATACTGTCAATTTTAATGAACGGATGAATGCAAAGAAACCCCTACTTTCCTCGAGGTCTTGGAAATATGATAAGCCAACAACAAGTAATTAAAATGAAAAACAGACGAAATAGAATAAATCAAAATAGAGTACAAAATAAGGATGATCTTATTTCGAATCTGCATATGAGCATTACAACAGGTAAAAGATCCTCAGCCGCAAGAAATATCAGTGTATTCTCTAGTTCTAACCACCTAAGACCTTAAGATCTAATTGAGTCGCAGCTCGCTAACAAAATTGAAAGTTGTCTTATTTGCTCTAAGTGTTAAATTGTTATGTAAAATTTTATGTCACTTTTTAGCAATTCGTCTTGCCTCTTCTTATATATGCTTCAAAGGTTGACGAGCTTTTCCATTTTGCCCTCAATTCGAATTTATCTCTTTGCGGAAATTTTCTTTATCTTCTCAATCTTCATGTTTATCTTGAAAAATTAGCATTTTTCTTTTTCTTTTTTTTATTGAAATTGAATAGACCGTCATTATTATTAGGCCAATTCTCGAGTTTAAAATCAGAAGTGGACTTTTATCATCTTTTAGGCTGCTTGAGCCATTTTGCGATTTCAGTCATTTTTACGATTATTTCTCTGAGAAATCATTGATTTGTTCCAAGTCTGTTTCCATATTATTAGATTTGTAAATCCATATGTTATCATGCAGAATGATGTTATGCTAACCATTCCCGCCTCATTTATCGTTTGAAAGTTCACGAGAAAATATGTCGTGTTAGTTTTTATCGTAAAACTTCGATGGAAACTCTGATCAAGATGAAACGAAAGGTGTTTTCGATCAAACTCGAAGGAGAAAACTATGAATGAACTATGAGGGCGAGATAATGGAGAGATGGGGGTTAGAGTTTCCTTGATGTTGAGACAAACCAGAGATGAGGTCATCTCGCCATGACGGCGAGAGGAACCGGGGCCAGGTCGTCTTGCCGTGATGGCGAGATGGACCTAGGGTGAGGTCATCTCCACGACGGAGAGACGGACCAGGGCGAGGTTGTCTTGTCGTGATGGCGAGATAGACCAAGGATGCGGTCATCTCACCATGACGGTGAGACGAGCCGGGGTGAGATCATCTCGTCGTGATGGTGAGATGGACCGAGGACACGGCCATCTCGCCATGACAGCGAGACAGACTGGTAGAGCGGTCGTCTCACCGTGATGGTGAGATGTACCAGTGGGTGTGGTCATCTCGCCCTCACGGCAAGATGGACCGGTCGTGTGGTCGTCTCGCCTTGATGGCGAGATGAACCGACGTACATGGTCATCTCGCTGTGATGGCGAGATGGATCGGCATCGAGGTCGTTTTGCCTTGATGGTGTGATGGACCGGAGGCGAGGAGACATGATAAGTTATGATGTAATGGTTCTTGTTTTGTCGTGCTTTCAAACGTCATTCGTTAAAAGATCGCGATAATCATTCATGAGAACTTATTGTTTGATCATTCTTAATTTTCTTTTCATTAAAAGAGAATATTTCCTATGTAGTTTCTAGACATTGATTTCGTCGTGATCGATTTTGATCCCAACAGTTTTCAAGTGAACATAGTAAACCATGCTCTGATGCCACCTTAGTTGTAACACCCACAATCCGAATTAAGTCAAAAGTTAATAAGTTTTTGATGCACCAATTCAACAAGAACATTGCACAAAGAACTAAAGAATTCAAACCACATCAAAGATGTTACTACCACATGCTTAAACATTTGACCTGAGGTTCCCATATTAGGTCTGAAATCAAAAGATCAATGTTCAAGAATGGGTTTCCTAGTTATTTCAAGTTAACGCTTTGCAACCCAAATTTGAAATCGTTAGTTTGTTCGTCATGGACTAGTACTAGTATCATATGGAATCCAAGCATTTACAAACCCTTCTTATCCATATATACTTTAGTTTCATAAGCACACACTATCAATCAAACTTGTTTTGGGAATACACTAAAGCTCTTTATACTGTTCTGGGACACACCTGACGAGCCATGAGCACAACAGATAGACAACCACGAGAGGAGGAAGAATCGGTTAACCTCACAACGTCCACGGAAAGGTGCAAAAGAGCCGAGGCTCCAAATCCTTGAATCACGAGCCGAAAATTTCACCAAACTGAGCGAAAATCAACCATCACAAACGATGCCAAGGATAAGCACATCCTCCAATCTATGAAGAGACCACCACTAGAGACAAACATCATGCTCAAATAGATCCTAAAACATAAACAGAAGAGAGAATCCCGATGAGAACCAAAGAAACGGATCCAGGAGAGATAACACCCATAGCTATCATCACTATAAACTCTGATTTGTAGATCTAGATAGGTTTCCACTAGAGAAAAATTAATCTTCGATCAAAAAATATGTACAGAAGAAAAAAAAGAAAAAACACAAACATAACCAACGATAGCTATGGAAGTCCGCTCCGTCGACTGGAAATACTATTCAAGGCAGAGAAAATCTAGAGAGAAGGCAGGAAGAAAAAAAATGAGAGAGAGAGAGGTGCTACTTCCAAAAAAAAATCTTTCAGCTATATTATTTAAAGTTCTTTCTTTCTAAAATCAGCACAAACTAAAATGAGATGAAAAAAGAAAGATGAGGTGGAAACCGACATGTGGGGAATCAGATGCTTCTTTTTCTGAACAAGACTCTTCTTCTATTTCTTTCGTCCTGTCTTTTTGAAGAATTGTGACTGATGTTGATGGTGAAGATGATTTATCGTCATGATTCCCCCAGCGCCCCCCCCCCCCCTAGCTTGCGCTAAATTCCACGTACATTTACCATTTTTTGTTAACTGTTATTTGGGAAAAGATTAATTAGTTAAGGTTTTTGTTTCTAATACGCGTATATACAAGTATTTTTGTCGACTTACCAATTTATTTTATTTCCTAGCCTTCGTATTTTTTCATAAAACATACACGTACGTTTTTTTATTTAACAATACTGTCTTGCGTTTAATAATGTATACGTACGTGCTTGGTACTCTGGAAATCACACATAATTAAGCATGAACGAATATTAAATATTGCGTGCTTGATACAAGTTTTTTTTTTTGCTTGATACAAATTAAATGAAAATAAAAGGGTTAATAAGATATACAGTGCCATTATATAAGTTGCTCCAGTTTTAATGGTGTTTTATTCGTTTCCCCTTGATCGTGTGAAAGGTTGCATGTCGTTACTCTTTAGTTAGGCTTTGCATGTTAGTATCCTCGTTCCTAATTTGTCTTTATGAGTTAACTAATCGACATATCCTCAGGGGCAGATGCAGAATTAAATTTAATAGAGGGTACAGAAAATGTTTTGACTATATTTTATTTTTTGTTGGAGGCACTGATATATATTTTCTATTAATTATTAAAGAAAATTAAAAGTTAGTAGGGGGCACATGCCCCCATACGTTACACACTGCGTCCGCCCCCGCATATCCTTGTTCTTTTGCATGTTCAATGCAAACTATATATATACATGTCTGATGTATTCATTAAAAACAAAGACATATACATGTGTACAAACGGAACACTGGATTTAAATGGATCGTATATTGTCACGTTATATTTTTGTTTAGCCTTGAATTGATCAGATCACAAAAGAAAATAAATAGTGATGAAATCAGTATTACCGTACGTATAAGTTAATCTGTCAAAGCAACTTTCACCAGACTCTCTTTCTCTCTTGTTATTGGTGAACACATCTGAAAGCACACATAAAACTATCGTTTTTCTGAAAGCACACTTAAATGTTCAATATTATACTTCATGAAAATAAAACATTATATGAAAAGTATCTTAAATTAATACATTTTAGAAAATACTATTCCAAATTTTTCTCATAACTTTTAAACTTCTAAGAACAGCACAAAATATTATAGTAATATTTAATTATTCTAAATAAATTACACACTAACTAAAGCATCATGGTTGGGTTAACTAATTAAAACTAGGGTTTATATTCTTTATTGGAAAGATGTTTCTAGTCATTTCGAATATTGGAAAATAGCTTAGTGGTAGTAGGTTAAAAACTAAAACCTAAAAGTGTGTTCTTTTTTAATATTGTCGTTGCCGCATTTTATTTAAATTTATCAATGGAAGAGATTAATATTGTGAACTATGTAGATATTATAGACCTTTCTGTATTTTTCTTTCTATCAATTTGTTCACTTTCGTGTATTTAATGATTGGTCTATAAATGATAAGCATGAGAGACAAGAAGTTAAATAGATGAAAAACAAAAAAAATATCAAAATTGTAGTGAAATATTTTTCTTTGATTTTTATTTTATTTTACAGATTCGATTTGAGTATAATTTCATTTGATTTAAATTATTTAGTAAACTTTGAAATGGATAGAATAAGTTATTTCACATCATTTCATTATATAAAATGACAATTCCGTTGCAACTTTAGAGAAAAAGTTTGGTTATTTCATTCACGTTCATTCGGTTTCCAGTGTTCTTCATGCATACATGTAAATTAGAATTTACCAACAATAAAATATGTAAACAAGAAATATATATATATATATGAAAAAATTATATCTTACATGTGATGATGTAAATTTTATATTTTATTGTTTGGATCTAGGCCGAGGGTCTAGGCAAAAGAGATTTGAGTTTGGCCATGAGTTAGTAATTGTAGACCTGGGAAAGAAGGAAAGAGAGAGAGATGAGTCAAAGATTGTGTGGGAGTAATGATGTAAAAGAGGCAAACAACGTCTTTAATCCATATGTAAAAGTGGCTAAAGAAGCCTCCCAACGCTAAAGCCAAAGGCGATTTGGATGCCTGCTTTTGTGTTTCATTTTTTTGGTTATAAATTTCAATTTCTTAAGACCATAACAAGCATAACAAAAAAAAAAAAAAAAAAAAAAAAAAAAAAAAAAAAATAAGACCATAACAAGCATAAGTTTTTTTCTTTTAACTGTCAAACCGAAAAAGCAAAAGAAGAGTGTTTAGGTGTCGCCAGGTAGATCTGGTTTGAGAAAAGAAGGGTCTCTTAGTTTGTTGAATCATCAGCTTAAAGCAGTTATTTTAAAATTTTGGCCTGGGGCCTAGCTAGCTCTATGAACCACGTTAAGGTCTCACCAAGGATTACCACATTAGATAGAGATGATTGTGCGTGAGATCGTAATTTGTATGTAGCGTAATTCATGAACATACGTTCGAGATCGGATATATGAGGCCATCTTCCTAAGAGCATGATTAATCCTAGAACTCCATTTGGGGTTCTAGATTTTTTTTTTTTTTTTAATTTGATTTTTTTTTAAAAAAAAATAAAAATTAAAAAACGAACCAATCGCGGGTCGCCACGTGTCAGTGGGACCCGCAAACAGTGCAAGAAACTCTTAAGAACCAGTTCTTATTTAAGAGTTTTAGGAACCGGTTCTTATATTATTCATGGGACCCATCCCTCTAAAAACCCGCTTTAATCATGCTCTAACCTTCTCTCCTACAGTCCTACTTGGGTTTTCACACTTACAAAATATTTTTTCTTTTTGATAAAACACTTACAGAATCTTTAAAAGCCTGTAATTATTAAATTGTGATTTATAATTATAACTGAATGTAATTGCGATGACAAACACTGACCAAAAAGCAAATCCAAAGTAAGACAAAATATTGATTTCACAAGATGCCAATAATCCATTGCTAAACTTTTACACATTCCCATATCATTTTCTCCTATTGTATATATTTACAGCCTCCTTCGTATGTTGTACGCAATACTCAGTAGCTGTAGCTATACTCCCCCATCTATCTCCCTACCACTCTCATATCTACTTTTAATGGCGCCGATGAGTTTACCTCCAGGTTTTAGGTTTCATCCAACAGACGAAGAGCTAGTGGCGTACTATCTGGACAGGAAGGTCAACGGCCGAACCATTGAGCTTGAGATCATCCCCGAAGTTGATCTCTATAAGTGCGAGCCATGGGATTTGCCTGGTACGTACATGTACTCTCTCTCTCTCTCTCTCTCTCTCTCAATAAGATTATTGATTACACCTAGCNCTCTCTCTCTCTCTCTCTCTCTCTCTCTCTCTCTCTCTCTCTCTCTCTCTCTCTCTCTCTCTCTCTCTCTCTCTTTTTCTCTTTCTCAATAAGATTATTGATTACACCTAGCTAATGCTATATAAATTAGATATTCATTTGCACTTACATTCATGTACAAGAAGGAGGTGTTTCTTTAATTAATCATATGTATATAATTGAACAACGATGAACAGAGAAGTCATTTTTGCCGGGGAACGACATGGAATGGTACTTTTACAGCACAAGGGATAAGAAGTATCCGAATGGGTCTAGGACAAACCGTGCGACCCGAGCGGGTTACTGGAAAGCCACAGGGAAAGACCGTGCAGTAGAATCAAAGAAGATGAAGATGGGGATGAAGAAGACGCTCGTTTATTACCGAGGAAGGGCTCCTCATGGCCTTCGTACTAATTGGGTGATGCATGAATATCGTCTCACTCACTCTGCTTCCTCCTCTTCCATCCAGGTAATACTTGTTTTTTTTTTTAATTTCCCGTGCACGAGACTCATCATAAAATATTACTAGTTCTGATAATGCTAACGTAAAACAGGAATCGTATGCATTGTGCCGTGTGTTTAAGAAGAATATACAAATTCCAAAGAGAAAAGAAGAAGAAGAGATGAGTACTAATAATGTTGGGAAAGAGGAGGAAGAAGAGGAGAAGAAGTATGATAGGGAGAGGATGGAAACTAGAGAAAGCGAAGAAGTGGAAAGCTTTAAAATAGCATCAGCGGAGACATCCTCATCAGAGCTCACTCAAGGGATCCTTTTAGACGAAGCTAACAGCTCGTCCATTTTCGCCCTTCATTTCTCGTCTTCTCTTCTCGACGATCATGATCAACTTCTTGAAAACTACCCTCATGAGCTTCCCTGCCATCCTCCTCTCCCACTCCAAGGTTTCCCTCAGCTTTCTATGAATGAAGCAGAGATCATCATATCTATGGACAACTCCAAGCAACAAGACTTTCAGTACAGACTCGATAAATGGGACACTTGACGAGATCTTCTCTTTTGCTTCTTTCGCCACACCTTCCCCCCATCACTTTAATATATAATCCTTATTTTCATATTCACACTTCTTTTCTTAACCTACCAAATTATATATTGATTTCTTTCTCTTTGTCTTCTCAATTGGTGTAAGTGTAACCTATGACAAAAGGTTTGTGGTTGTTGAGGTTTTTTATTCTACCACAAAAAAAAATTAAAACATTCATTGGAGTTTCTATTTTTATCTTAAAGAGTGTGTGTGCTTAGTAGTGACTCCGTAGATCAACATTTGTAATCTACATTGTTCTGCCTGTAATCTATATTTATAAAGGAAATGGATTCTGATGATAAGCCAATAAAAAGGAGAGAAAACTCACAAAAGCGATATAAGTTGCAAATATGGTAGAAACTCGATATTCATAAGAACTCTAAAAGCTCCACGGGATATGACTTCATGTTTATAACTCTACTGAACTCTTAACTCGTGAGAGTCGGATTGGGAACCAGACGTAAGAGAAAGAGAGGTTGTTCGCCTCTGTCACAGCTTCTGGAAGGGCCAATGCTTCAGCCAACAGTGGTAATCTCACATGACTCAGACATTTCGAATCCTGTATGGCTGCAGCTCCCTGATCTATGTTGAGTATCCATCCCAAACAAGCATTAAGAGAGCCAGGATGTCTATATGTTTTATTTGACAGCTGATGAGATTATTATATGGGGACCAATAACTTATTTTTTGGGGGCAAAACATACTTGATTAAAATAGAAATAGAAATGGTTCAAAGCTCATCCACAAGCCGGAGAGCTTGAAAGAGAGAGTAGTGCTGCTTTAGCAATAGAGTCTGCCAAAATATTTCACACACGAGGGCAGTAATGAAAAGACAGGTTAATAAAAGAGTTGAATAGGATTTGGATATCAAAGAGAATTCCTTGGATCCAAATGTTGTTCTTCTTGGTGACAAGAAGAGAGATAAGTGCTTATTTTTATATACTTTACGTTTAAATAAATTTTCAGCTACTTGATCAACCAATTTTCACAAGTTAAGTTTAATGAATGTTTTTTTAAAACTTCTACGACTAACTGTAATTGTTTGTTTTTAATCTTTGAATCTTCTCATAAGTAAAAGTCTGCAATTTATTCAGGTTTTATTTATATATACTGATTTATATCTTCAGAAATAATTATGATAAAAATGATGAAATTATCCATATATTTCAATAATTAATGCAAACAACTTTTTAAAAATATATAGTTAAAGTTTTTTATATTTATACAATTTCTTAAAATCCACTGTCTAGCAATCAATAAATTATGAAATTTTCATTTTTGTATTTATATATTTGATTTGGCAGCTGATGGGATTATTATATAAAGACCAATAACTTATATGTTAGATAATCCTTTTATTAAACTCAAAATTGCTGTAATAAATGAAAATAGTTTAATTACATGTTTATAATCGTTGTATTTAACAATAAACACTTTGTATTGGTAAATGGTTTGACAACTTTAATTTTTCTTGACAATTTAAAAAATTGAATTAAAGTGTAAATTACTATTATTTTATAATTAACAAATTTCAACATAATGAATAGGTTTTCATATTGTTATATTATAGAGTGAATTAGCTTAAAACCCAAAAAGAATGATGAAATTAACTATCTGCCTACAACAGTAAAATTTGGACCACGTGTTAGGTTAGAGCAAGACAAAATGACAATGATACCCTTTGGTATTGACTTTCTCTTTCTCTTTTAGTTTGTGTCGTATCAAAATATCTGACACTAAGATTTAATCAGATACGATATAAACCAAAAAGATTTTTAAAGATTTTTGTAAAAAAATTTCGGTTCTCTAGGAAGGTTAAGTGTTAATGTAAATTTTTGAGAGTGAACCTTATCCACTTGTTTCTTTGGAGCAAAGAAGTAGAAAAAAATATGTTACAATAAGTGAACCCTATCCGTTCGTCTCGGTATTGTTTGCTATGTAAAATATGTAAAAGTATGACAACAATTCAGGTGTATCATTTAGTTATTCTAAATAAAAAGAATTTCACTTCTTCTAAAAACCAGTTTGCTTTTGCATTTGTGATGTTATATGACGTTATATATTTCAGCAAATTCCAATTTCAGATGTACAAATTATTAATCATCTGGCTAAAGAACAGAAATAACCGTTATTAATTTATTTGGAGAGCTAACTTTAAGTCAAGATAGCTTCGACACTACAGAGTTTGAACATTTTGTTAAGTGTCTGTAGAACTAGTTAAATCGTTAATTGGTTCGGTAAATAATATGGTTACCAGTTAATTGATAATTTAGCTAGCTATTAGCATTTGGCAAATGGGCTTATCAATATATGGGTACCGACAGTGTGTTCCAACAGACTTAAACAATAAAGATTACTGACTTAATGTTGTGAGAAGTATGGCACTGAGTATTTTGTCTAACTATGGCAATGATCAATTAAAAAATACTATATTGTCACACTAGTTTGGTAAGCATCATCGGGTTGTTCATGAACATTTACGCAAGTGTATTCATTCAGTGTAACAAAGTAAATAATGGAAAGAGGTGGAAGAAAAATATGGTGCAATAATATTGTTTGCTATGTAAAATATGTGAAAGTATGTCAACCATCCAGGGTTTATTAGGACTACGAGTGTATCTCTTTGTTAAACTAAATAAAGAGAGTCCCAATTCTTATAAAACTCAGTTTCCTTTGGCATTTCTGACGTTATATGTCTCAAAGAATTCCAATTGCACATGTACAAATTGTCAATTATCCGGCTAAAAAGCAAAAATAATTGTTATTGTTTTGTTTGGATAGCTAAATATAATTCAAGATAGCTTCAACGCTACAAAGTTTGAAAGTTCAATTTTCTGTAAAACCGGCTAAATCTTTAATTGGTTATCTAAATAATATAGTTACCAGTTAACTGATAATTTGGCTAGCTATTGGCATTTGGCAAATGAGCTTATCAATTTATGGGTACCGACAATTTGTTTTAACAAAACCAATCAGTAAAGATTACTAATCTAATTTTGTGAGAAGTACAGGATTGAGTGTGTTGTCTAGCTTTAGCAAAATAAATTAATAATAATAATTGTTATTGTTTTGTTTGGATAGCTAAATATAGTTCAAAATAGTCAATCATCCGGCTAAAACCAAAAATAATTGTTATTATTTTGTTTGTATAGCTAAATATAATTCAAGATAGCATCAATACTACAAAGTTTGTAAGCTCAATTTTCTGTAGCAGTTTTTCACTCGTATGAGTTCATTGTTGGTCTTTTTTAACCTCTCCAATTTCCCCTAAGGTTGATGCATACGGAAACAGCCTTAGAATCCTTGCCTTGGAAATCTTGTTGCTGCTTCAAGACCCTACATAGATCCTTAAGTTTCCTGATTTCTTCTCTCTGTGTATGAACTTGGTCATGCGCCTCTAGCAGACTGAACTTTTGCCACCATCAAGAATCATCCAGATCAGCCTAGGCTGAAAGCCATGAACGTCGCATTTGAAGAATCTATGTTTGGGGTTGTAATCGGTCCACGATTTGGATCTCGTTTGACGACTAAAGTGGCAAGGTGGGCCCATCGCTTGGCTTGTCTTCGTTGTTGAGTTTGGAACTCACGACTGAGACGGAACAGTATTTTCCGTTTTGATCTACCAAAAAAAAAAAACAAGGACAAGATAAAATTAGGTATTGAAGGGGATGAATTGATTTAGGTATTCATAGAGAAATATTGTATCGAAATCATACCAGTCTTTAGCTATAAAAACGTGTGTGTTTTAGATAAGTTAACTAATTTTGATTTTCTCTTACCAAATAAACGCACAAGTGTCTTACCAAATCAATGCAAAAGATTTTGCTTGATATTGATGGAGTCTATGATAGGTAGAAGTAATAGGGGTAGCAGAGACATTAAAAAAAATGTACAGTGTATAATAGTGGTTTTTGGTATATCACTAATTATGCATAAATGTGTAGGTAGGGAATGCAAAACTATTTTTTAATAGTTTCTAAGTTCTTAAACACTTTGGCTACAATACCTTAATTAGGATCATTTACTTTTGAAGAATCTAAATAAACATCTAAAGAGGTATTTATTTATTTAAAAACTTTGAATATGATCTATGAATATGTTTTTTCTTATGTGCCTATTTTATATCATTTACTTTAAAAGAAATTTAAAGATATAACTTCTGCTATTTAATCAACCAAATTTTCCCAAGTTAAGTTTAATGAATGTGTTTTTAAAAAAAAAATTTAACTTCTACTACTAACTATAATTGTGCTTTTACTTTTTGCATCTTGTCATAAGTAAAAGTCTGAAATTTATTCAGGTTTTATTTATATATACTGATTTATACATCAGAAATAATTATGATAAAATAGATGAAATGATCCATATATTTCAATATTTAGTGAAAACAACCTTTTAAAAAATATATGGTTAAAGTTTTTGATATCCACATAATTTCTTAAAATCCACTATCTAGCAATCAAGATTTTTTTATATTTGTGTTTATATATTTCATGTGACAGCTGATGGATTATTATATAGGGACCAATAACTTCTATGTTAGACAATTTTTTTAAATATATTTTTCAAATATGACTTAAAACTTTAAGTCAAACGCAAAACTAATCCATATTTTTTTTTGAAATTTTCATTTATCTTATTTATCTTAAAAAATTGATATTGAAAAACTGCAATATATAAAAAGAAAACATAAGATAAGTCAATGCTTGTGGGGGAATGCAACTTAAAGCTAGTCTATAATACGCATATGAAACTGTAAAGTTTGCATAATCAATTAACTTTTCTATTGGGCAACATTTCTTTTTACTATACGTAGTGCCTAGAAAAAGTTGGGAACATAATTAAACTCTAATATCTTCTAGTTTGCATACAGTCAATCCCTAGATTTTAGTTTTATCTATTTTTTTTAATCAACTTTCCACATTTGCTTGAGACTTGTATTAATGCTCCACTGAATGTTATTCTTTTTTTTTTAGAATCATCACCAAAACATGCAAACAGTCTAGTAATTTCCAATAAATTTTATTTTTAATTGATGTATTTACCTGTCTAAAAAGAGTAACAGAAATTGATTTGTAAATAGACAGTTTTTTATATAGTAGAGTTGAATGAACTTATTTTTTACCTTATTTGCAAACAACGTTTTGATTTCCATGTCCTTTTCTTTTGAAAATTGGCTTTTCTATCTGAATAACGTTCAAAGAATCAAATGATATAAATTTGAGCAGAATATAAAAAATGTACATAAATATAGTAGTCACAAACGTCTATTGATTTTTGTTGATACACTGAAAATTGGGAGAAAAACACTGAGGAAAAAAATGAAATATGAAAAAGAAGAAAAGAAAAAAAAACAAATATATAGAAGTTGAATTGTTTGATTTTGTGCCATGATTTGAGAGTTACATATGACGTTAAAAACTTAAAATCTGTTTATTTATCTTTTTGTTAAAATTATTTAACTCACAATTGATTTATATATGAGATGAAGAAAACATGGTAACATAGCTTAAACTTTCTGAAAAATTAGAAAGCGACAAATATTTTTATTTGTCAGCCCAACCCGAACGTACGAAACAAGGGGCATCTCTGAGATATGTTTGCAACAAAGTCTCCCGAAACAGAAAAGATAAAGCCCATTTTAAGGCCCACAATAAAGGCCTATCAGACAAATAGTGTTGATCGAAAGAAGATGGTTGAGGAAGCACGATTTACCAAGGCTTCTTCCGTTGACGATTTGTCGCTGTCAGATTGAGCTTTTCCGCTTTTCCCCACGATGAGTTCCAATACGGCGGCGTCGTCGAGTATGGGGACAGCCGGATCTGGAGATTCTTCCGCTGCCAGGAAGAATTCGAAGCGGCCCAAGTGTATTATTCCTCGATTTGGATTTTTGTTGTTTAAAATGGGTTTTTAGGTCACTTTTCCCCCAATTCGATCGCTGTTTCCTTTTGTGAAAACGATCCTTGATTTGAATTCCCTTCACAAAACGATTAGGAAAAGGTATGTGCTAAAAAGGTGAGGTTTTTGTTGGCAAATGATTCGTTGCAGATTCCAAGTTCACACAACAGGAGCTTCCAGCTTGCAAGCCCATTCTTACGCCTGGCTGGGTAAAGCTTCCTCCTTTCTTTTTTTCTTTCTAATCTCTGACTATTCATCTGAGATGTTGAAACGCAATCCTTTCTTCTTCTTCTGTAGGTCATTTCGACATTTTTGATAGTCAGTGTCATCTTTATCCCCCTTGGAGTTATCTCTCTCTTCGCTTCCCAGGATGTACGTCTCCCTTTCCTACTCATTCAAATTGTTTTCCCTCCCTCCCTTTCTCACCTGTTTCTCATGTGTAGGTTGTGGAGATCGTTGATCGCTATGATAATGATTGCATTCCTGCACCTGCTAGGACTAACAAAGTTGCATTTATTCAAGGAGCTGCACCTAAAGCTTGTAACCGGACCCTAACAGTCTGTCTCTCTCTTAATTTTTTTTTTCTTTTTCTCTTTGATAAGTTTTTACATCTCTTGTTTACTTTTTCTTTTCTCCATTCTCCATTCTTAGGTGACAAAGCGTATGAAGCAGCCTATCTATGTTTACTACCAGCTTGAGAACTTCTACCAGAATCACCGAAGGTATTCATTCCTTTTGACAACCAAACCTTAAGAGTCATGTAGGTAGTTTTGTCACATTCATCTTGGTGGCACTATTTTTGTTTTTGACCTAGAATGGCAGATGTGGCTTCTTCTATATGGATATCAAGATTGATATGATGGATTAGGAGGGTACCACCGTGTGTATCTATCTATCTATATTAGATAGCTCTAATCGATCAGTATCTATGACCAGGTATGTGAAAAGCCGAAGTGATTCACAGTTGAGAAGTCCAAAATTTGAGAATCAAATTAGCGCATGCAAGCCTGAGGATGATGCTGGTGGGCAGCCGATTGTGCCTTGTGGTCTCATTGCTTGGAGTCTTTTTAATGATACATACACTCTATCAAGAAATAATACACCCCTTGCTGTGAACAAAAAAGGCATTGCCTGGAAGAGCGACAAGGAGCACAAGTTTGGGAACAAAGTCTTCCCCAAGAATTTTCAAAAGGGGAATCTCACTGGTGGTGCCACTCTAAATCCAGATATACCGGTAAAACCTTTAAAAACTAGACATGATGAGGCCATTGATATCGACGTGGTTGATGCTTACGCAACTTGACTGTCTTCCTCTTTTCAGCTTAGTGAAC
>MU108675.1:11856-24648 GCA_012274485.2 Sinapis alba | reverse complement strand
ATCCGTACCGGTCTCGCCCTATATTTGCACCATCACCCAACTATCTCCAAATGGTGTCTAAGTCCCTCCTGGACTTGACCCTATCTTTGCACCAGCTTCATAGTACTCTTAGACTACTCTAAAGCCCTTCCAGAGCACTCCTGAAGTCTGACAGACAATCTCCGGAAGACTTGCCCTATTCTTGCACAAGACCCAAACTAAACCCAACTCATCCTTTGGCTCCATTTCTTTCTTCAAGTCAACAAACATGGACATCCTGATTAGAAAGAGGAATAACTTCTTCAACATAACTCCTATGGGATTTGTTCAACTTCATGAAAGACTATCCATTGATTAATGGTTCCAAATAAAGCTTTTTACATAGTGATTCATTCTGGTTTAATTAGAAGCTTGAAGAAGAACTTACCATATGTCCGAATAGGCTAAACATGGATATCCTGATTAGAAAGTGGAATAACTTCTTCAACATAACTCCTATGGGAGTTATTCAATTTCATGAAAGACTCTCTATTGATTAATTGTTCCAAATAAAGCTTTTTACAAAGTGATTCATCATGGTTTGATTAGAAGGTTGAAGAACTTGCCATATGTCCAAACATGCTAAACATGGATATCCTGATTAGAAAGTGGAATAAATTCTTAAACATAAATCCTTTGGGATTTATTCAACTTCATGGAGACTCTCCACTTATTAATGGTTCCAAATCAAGCTTTTTACATACTGATTCATCATGGGTTGATTAGAAGCTTGACATATGTCCAAACATGCTAAACATGGATATCCTGATTAGAAAGTGGAATAACTTCTTAAACATAACTCCTTTGGGATTTATTAAACTTCATGGATACTCTCCAATGAATAATGGTTCCAAATCAATCTTCTTACATAGTGATTCATCCTGGCTTGAAGAACTTGCCATATGTCCAAACAGGCTAAACATGGATATCCTGATAAGAAAGTGGAATAACTTTTTAAACATAACTCATTTGGGATTGATTCAACTTCATGGATACTCTCCACTAAATACTATTTCCAAATCAAGCTTCTTACATAGTGATTCATCCTGGTTTAATTAGAAGCTTAAAGAACTTGCCATATGTCCAAATAGGCTAAACATGCATATCCTTATTAGAAAGTGGAATAACTTCTTAAACATAACTCATTTGGGATTGATTCAACTTCATGGATACTCTCCACTGAATAATGGTTACAAATCAAGCTTCTTACATAGTGTTTAATCTTGGTTTGTTTAAAAGCTTGAAGAAATTGCCATATGTCCAAACATGCTAAACATGGATATCCTGATTAGAAAGTGGAATAACTTCTTAAACATAACTCCTTTGGGATTTATTCAACTTCATGGAAACTCTCCACTGAATAATGGTTCCAAATCAAGCTTCTTACATAGTGTTTCGTCCTGGTTTGATTAGAAGCTTCAAGAACTTGCCATATGTCCATACATGCTAAACATGGATATCATGATTAGAAGGTGGAATAACTTCTTAAACATAACTCCTTTGGGATTTATTAAACTTCATTGATACTCTCCACTGAATAATGGTTCCAAATCAATCTTCTTACATAGTGATTCATCCTGGTTTGAGTAGGGGCTCGAAGAACTTGCCATATGTCCAAACAGGCTAAACATGGATATCCTGATTAGAAAGTGGAATAACTTCTTAAACATAACTCCTTTGGGATTTATTCAACTTCATGGATACTCTCAACTGAATAATGGTTTCAAATCAAGCTTCTTACATAGTGATTCATCCTGGTTTGACTAGAAGCTTGAAGAACTTGTCATATGTCCAAACATGCCAAACATGGATATCATGATTAGAAAGTGGAATAACTTCTTAAACATAACTCCTTTGGGATTTATTCAACTTCATGGATACTCTCCACTGAATAATGGTTCCAAATCAAGTTTCTTACATAGTGATTCATCCTGGTTTGATTAAAAGCTTCAAGAACTTGCCATATGTCCAAACTTGCTAAACATGGATATCCTGATTAGAAAGTTGATTAACTTCTTAAATATAACTCTTTTGGGATTTATTACAACTTTATTGATACTCTCCACTGAATAATGGTTCCAAATCAAGCTTCTTACATAGTGATTCATCCTGGTTTGATTAGAAACTTGAAGAACTTGCCATATGTCCAAAAAAGCTAAACATGGATATCCTGATTAGAAAGTGGAATAACTTCTTAAATATAACTCCTTTGGGATTTTTTCAACTTCATGGAGACTCTCCACTCATTAATGGTTCGAAATCAAGCTTCTTACATAGTGATTCATCGTTGTTTGATTAGAAGCTTGAAGAACTTGCCATATGTCCAAACAGGCTAAACATGGATATCCTGATTAGAGAAGTGGAATAACTTCTTAAATATAACTCTTACGGGATTTATTCAACTTCATGAAAGTCTCTCCATTGATTGACGGTTCGAAATCAAGCTTCTTACATAGTGATTCATCTTGGTTTGATTAGAAGTTTGAAGAACTTGCCATATGTCCAAACAGGCTAAACATGGATATCCTGATTAGAAAGTGGAATAACATATTCAACCTAACTCCTATGAGATTTATTCAACTTCATGAAAGACTCTCCATTGATAAATGGTTCCAAATCTAGCTTTTTACATAGTGATTCATCCTGGTTTGATTAGAAGCTTGAAGAACATCCATATGTCCAAACATGCTAAACATGGATATCCTGATTAAAAAGTGGAATAACTTAATCAACATAACTCCTGTGAGTTTATTCAACTTCATGAAAGATTCTCCACTGATTAATGGTTCCAAATAAAGCTTTTTACATAGTGATTCATCCTGGTTTGGTTAGAAGCTTGAAGAACTGGCCATATGTCCAAAAAAGCTAAACATGGATATCCTGATTAGAAAGTGGAATAAGTTCTAAACATAACTCCTTTGGGATTTATTAAACTTCATGGACACTCTCCACTGAATAATGATTCCAAATCAAGCTTCTTACATAGTTATTCATCTTGGTTTGTTTAGAAACGTGAAGCACTTGTCATATGTCCAAACAGGCTAAAATGGATATCCTGATTATAAAGTGGAATAACTTATTCAACATAACAACTCCTATGGGATTTATTAAACTTCATGAAAGACTCTCCATTGAATAATGGTTCCTAATAAAGCTTTTTACATAGTGATTCATCCTGGTTTGATTAGAAGCTTGAAGAACTTGTCATATGCCCAAACATGCTAAACATGGATATCCTGATTAGAAAGTGGAATAACTTCTTAAAATAACTCCTTTGGGATTTATTAACCTTCATTGATACTCTCCACTGAATAATGGTTCCAAATCAAGCTTCTTACATAGTAATTCATCCTGGTTTGTTTAGAAACTTGAAGAACTTGCCATATGTCCAAACAGGCTAAACATTGACATCCTGATTATTAAGTGGAATAACTTCTTCAACATAACTCTTATGGGATTGATTCAATTTCATGAAAGACTCTCCACTGAATAATGGTTCAAAATCAAGCTTTTTACATAGTAATTCATTCTGGTTTGATTAGAAGCTTGAAGAACTTGCCATATGTCCAAACATGCTAAACATGGATATCCTGATTAGAAAGTGGAATAACTTATTTAACATAACTCCTATGAGATTTATCCAACTTCATGAAAGACTCTCCTCTTATTAATGGTTCCAAATCAAGCTTTTTACATAGTGATTCTTCCTGGATTGATTAGAAGCTTGAAGAACTTGCCATATGTCCAAACAGGCTAAACATGGATATCTTGATTAGAAAGTGGAATAAATTCTTAAACATAAATCCTTTGGGATTTATTCAACTTCATGGAGACTCTCCACTTATTAATGGTTCCAAATCAAGCTTTTTACATACTGATTCATCATGGGTTGATTAGAAGCTTGCCATATGTCCAAACATGCTAAACATGGATATCCTGATTAGAAAGTGGAATAACTTCTTAAACATAACTCCTTTGGGATTTATTCAACTTCATGGATACTCTCCAATTAATAATGGTTCCAAATCAATCTTCTTACATAGTGATTCATCCTGGTTTAATTAGGAGCTTGAAGAACTTGCCATATGTCCAAACAGGCTAAACATGGATATCATGATAAGAAAGTGGAAGAACTTTTTAAACATAAATCATTTGGGATTGATTAAACTTCATGGATACTCTCCACTGAATAATATTTCCAAATCAAGCTTCTTACATAGTGATTCATCCTGGTTTGATTAAAAGCTTAAAGAACTTGCCATATGTCCAAATAGGCTAAACATGCATATCCTGATTAGAAAGTGGAATAACTTCTTAAACATAACTCATTTGGGATTGATTCAACTTCATGGATACTCTCCATTGAATAATGGTTCCAAATCAAGCTTCTTACATTGTGTTTAATCTTGGTTTGTTTAAAAGCTTGAAGAAATTGCCATATGTCCAAACATGCTAAACATGGATATCCTGATTAGAAAGTGGAATAACTTCTTAAACATAACTCCTTTGGGATTTATTCAACTTCATGGATACTATCAATTGAATAATGGTTCCAAATCAAGTTTCTTACATAGTGATTCATCCTGGTTTGACTAGAAGCTTGAAGAACCTGTCATATGTCCAAACAGGCTAAACATGGATATCATGATTCGAAAGTGGAATAACTTCTTAAACATAACTCCTTTGGTATTAATTCAACTTCATGGATACTCTCCACTGAATAATGGTTCCAAATCAAGTTTCTTACATAGTGATTCTTCCTGGTTTGATTAAAAGCTTCAAGAACTTGCCATATGTCCAAACTTGCTAAACATGGATATCCTGATTAGAAAGTGGAATAACTTCTTAAACATAACTCCTTTGGGATTTATTCAACTTCATGGATACTATCAATTGAATAATGGTTCCAAATCAAGTTTCTTACATAGTGATTCATCCTGGTTTGACTAGAAGCTTGAAGAACTTGTCATATGTCCAAACAGGCTAAACATGGATATCATGATTCGAAAGTGGAATAACTTCTTAAACATAACTCCTTTGGTATTAATTCAACTTCATGGATACTCTCCACTGAATACTGGTTCCAAATCAAGTTTCTTACATAGTGATTCTTCCTGGTTTGATTAAAAGCTTCAAGAACTTGCCATATGTCCAAACTTGCTAAACATGGATATCCTGATTAGAGAGTGGATTAACTTCTTAAATATAACTCCTTTGGGATTTATTCAACTTCATTGATACTCTCCACTGAATAATGGTTCCAAATCAAGCTTCTTACATAGTGATTCATCCTGGTTTAATTAGAAACTTGAAGAACTTGCCATATGTCCAAATAGGCTAAACATGGATATCATGTTTAGAAAGTGGAATAACTTCTTCAACATAACTCCTATGAGATTTATTTACTTCATGAAAGACTCTCCACTTATTAATGGTTCCAAATCAAGATTTTTACATAGTGATTCATCCTGGTTTGATTAGAAGCTTGAAGAACTTGCCATATGTCCAAACATGCTAAACATGGATATCATGATTACAAAGTGGAATAACTTCTTAAACATAACTCCTTTGGGATTTATTCAAATTCATTGATACTCTCCACTCAATAATGGTTCCAAATTAATCTTCTTACATAGTGATTCATCCTGGTTTGATTAGGAGTTTGAAGAACTTGCCATATGTCCAAATAGACTAAACATGGATATCCTGATTAGAAAGTGGAATAACTTCTTAAACATAACTCCTTTGGGATTTATTCAACTTCATGGAAACTCTCCACTGAATCATGGTCCAAAATCAAGCTTCTTACATAAATATTCATCCTGGTTTGATTAGAAGCTTGAAGAAATTGCCATATGTCAAATAGGCTAAACATGGATATCCTGATTAGAAAGTGGAATAACTTCTTAAACATAACTCTTATGGGATTAATTCAAATTCATGAAAGACTCTCCACTGAATAAATGGTTCCAAATCAAGTTTCTTACATAGTGATTCATCGTGGTTTGATTAGAAGCTTGAAGAACTTGCCATATGTCCAAACAGGCTAAACATTGACATCCTGATTAGAAAGTGGAATAACTTCTTCAACATAACTCTTATGGGATTGATTCAACTTCTTGAAAGACTCTCCACTGAATAATGGTTCCAAATCTAGCTTTTTAAATAGTAATTCATCCTGGTTTGATTAGAAGCTTGAAGAACTTGCCATATGTCAAAACATGCTAAACATGGATATCTTGATTAGAAAGTGGAATAACTTATTCAACATAACTCCTATGAGATTTATCCAACTTCATGAAAGAGTCTCCACTTATTAATGGTTCCAAATCAAGTTTTTTACATAGTGATTCTTCCTGGTTTGATTAGAAACTTGAAGAACTTGCCATATGTCTGTTGACATGAAGAGTAATGTTATGAGATGATGCAATAAGAGGCAAGAGGGAAACAATCAAGTTCGGATGTCTCAAGAAAGTCAGTTACCTTGGAAGCCAAGTCAGTCCGTACAGCCTGACCTACCTTTGTGTGCAAGACAAGGAAGGGAAGCAATTCAAATAAGAAATGTCACAAGGAAACTAAGGAGAAGGAATTAGAAGCTAAGGAGAGTGGAACCAAATCGCCTAAGGGAACCAGGAGAGAGTCACGAGTTGGGTTAAGGATTCAAATGCCCTTCCCAGCCGTTAGGAGCTGTCATTATCAGCCTGCTTGCTCAGGGCACCTCAGTCCAGGAATAGATTAGTTGAATGGTTCTGCAGGCTCCTTTGTTTATTATTTCCTTTGAGATATTTTCTTATTGTTTGTCTTTATAAACCCATGTACCAGAAACTAAATTAAGTAAGGAAATATTATTCCTCTTCACTCTCTCTCTCCTTGTTCGAAGTCTCACTCTCCTCTCTCTCTCTCTCTCGGATTTCTCCATAGTTCTTCTTCTGTTCTTCATCATTCTTCATTTATCCTCACAGACTACACCTTAACTCCTTACATTTTATCATGGTATCAGAGCCATAAGCTCTTGAAACCTGTTTCTTTACTTCTGCAAACCAACATTACTCTGTTCTTGATACTCTGTTCTTCAAGACTCACTCCCTTACTCTGTTCTTAGGCGAGTGAAAGATGGAGAACAACAAAGCTATCAACATACCAGTGACTCTTAAGGGGATAAACTACCTCTTATGGGCTAGGCTGGTGAAAACTGCCCTTGGTGGAAGAGGTTTATGGAGCCATGTATCAACTGGAGCAGCTCCAAAACAAATCATCCAAGGAGAAGATGGAAAAGAGATGGTAGTGGCTGATGAAGACAAATGGGGTCAGGAGGATCTCATGGTTCTTTCTCTCATCCAAAGCTCTCTGGATCCAGCCATATTGGAGTCTTACTCATACTGTGAGACTACCAAAGAACTATGGGAAACTCTTTACAAGGTATATGGAAATGTTTCCAACCTAACTAGAGTCTTTGAAGTGAAAAGAGCCATCAATGCTCTCAGTCAAGGAGACATGGAGTTCCAGTCTCACTTTGGCAAGTTTAGGTCTCTATGGGCAGAGCTGGAGCTACTAAGACCTCATACTGTTGATCCCTCAACTCTGAGTACTAGACGTGAGGAAGACAAGGTGTTTGGGTTGCTGCTTACTCTCAACTCATCCTACAATGGACTCATCAAGCACATACTGAGGGTTGAGAAACTTCCTTCACTTGATGAAGTGTGTGCCCAAATCCAGAAGGAGGAAGGATCAATGGGTCTGTTTGGAAGCAAAGGAGAACCAGTTATGGTTAATCAAACTGAAGCAGCAGTGGCAAACAAAGGAGTATACAAGCAAGAAGATAAGAGAGTACTAATCTGTGATCATTGCAAGAAGAAAGGGCATATGAAAGACAAGTGCTGGATATTACATCCACATCTAAAGCCAAACAAGTTCAGGGAACGTGGCTCTCACTTCATGGATGCAAGAGCTAACTTCACAAATGATGTTGCTGATCCGGCTACCCCAGGCGCCAACAATGGTGTGGGAAGTGAAATGGCCTCTACATCAGTGTACTCTACTCCTTTGACAAGCCAGGATGTGGTCCTCAAGAAATCTGACTTGGAGGCCCTCATCAAACTCTTTAAAGAGAACTTTGGTATTTCTGAAACCCTTGGAATCTCTCTTAATGCTTCTCACATTGCTAATAGTTCAATGGATATGTTAAGAACTGCTAAACCATTAGTTATTGACTCTGGTGAATCTCATCATATGATTAGTGATTTTAACTTAATAAGAACAGTGAAACCTGCCCTAGGGAATGTGATGATAGCAAATGATGATAAAATTCCAATAGAAGGAATAGGTGAATTGAAACTGTTTGACAAAGTGTCTAATGCTTTCTACATGCCAACCTTTGCCTCAAACCTTGTTTCTGTGAAAAAGGTCACTAATGATCTAAATTGTCATGTTACATTCACTCCTAATGAAGTTTACTTTCAGGATATTGAATCTAGTAAGTTGCTTGGCAAAGGTGTCACCAAAGGGGACTTGTACCTGCTTGAGGACACACGACCAACATCATCATCTTATCTATCTTGTGCTTTCAATTCTGTTTCTGAATTCCCTAAAGATGTAATATGGCATGCTAGATTAGGACATCCCCATTCTCGTGCCTTGAACATCCTGTTGCCTAGTGTTTCTTTTAAAACTGATTGTGAAGCATGTATCTTAGGAAAACATTGTAAAAGTGTGTTTCCTAAATCAATGACTATCTATGATAATTGCTTTGATTTAATCCATTCTGATGTGTGGACTGCTCCATGTGCATCTAGAGAACAACATAGATATTTTGTGACATTCATTGATGAAAAATCTAAATACACATGGATTACTTTGTTGCAATCAAAAGATAGGGTGCTAGAAGCTTTTAAAAATTTTCAGAATTATGTAACTAACCATTTCAATGTTAAGATCAAGATTCTTAGATCAGATAATGGAGGAGAATACACTAGCACATCCTTCAAACAACACTTAGCCACACATGGGATAATTCACCAAACAAGCTGTCCCTACACACCTCAACAAAATGGTGTGGCAGAAAGGAAGAATAGACATCTAATGGAGGTGGCCAGGAGCATGATGTTCCATGCTAATGTCCCTAAAAGGTTTTGGGGAGATGCTGTTGTCACTGCAACCTACCTAATCAACCGCACCCCTACAAGAATACTACATGATGCCACTCCATATGAGGTACTGAATAAAACTAAGCCAAATATAGACCATTTGCGTGTGTTTGGGTGTGTGTGCTTTGTTTTGGTTCCAGGAGAGCTAAGAAACAAACTAGAGGCAAGGAGTACAAAGGCCATGTTCATTGGGTACTCAACACATCAGAAAGGATACAAGTGCTATGTTCCAGAGACAAGGAGAGTTCTAGTATCCAGGGATGTTAAGTTCATGGAGTCAAAAGGCTATTATGATGAGAAGAGTTGGGGGGAGCTCAAGGATCTATCTCAATCTGCCTCAGACAGAGCTAACAACCTAAGAACTATTATGGAAAGGCTTGGCATCAGCTTACCAAAGGAACCAGAAAAGGTCAGGGAGGTCCCAACTCAAACTGTAGGAGAGACAGTAGAAGATGTTGGAGTCACTCATTCTGATCATGAGGGGGACAGTGGAACTGAGCAGCCTGGGCAAACTCAACATGAAGAGAACTCAGTACTTCATGATCAAAATGAGACGCCAACTAATGAGACACAAGTGGAGGAGACACCAGTGGGAGAGCAAAGTGAAGAAAGTGGAGTAGAAACTGAGCAAATACAGCCTGTGAGAAGGAGTACAAGAATCAGGAAACCTGCTTCAAATTGGATCAACACAAGAGTCTATTTCAATGCTGAAGCTGTGGCTCATCCCATCAGTGCTGTCTGTTCACTTGCTCAATACCCCAAGGAGCATCAAGCCTTCATCAGTGAGTTGGATCAAGAATACATTCCAAAATCCTATGAAGAAGCTATGCAACATAAGGAATGGAATGCTTCTGTTGGAGATGAGATGGGCGCCATGATTAAAAATGGTACATGGTTTGAAACTGAACTCCCCAAAGGCAAGAAAGCAGTAACTAGTCGCCTCATCTTCACCATTAAGTATCAGGCAAATGGAAAACCTGAAAGAAGGAAGACAAGGCTAGTGGCAAGGGGATATACTCAAGTGTATGGTGAAGATTATCTGGATACTTTTGCTCCTGTGGCTAAGCTACATACAATAAGGATTCTTCTATCTATTGCTGTCAACCTAGAGTGGGACTTATGGCAAATGGATGTGAAGAATGCCTTCCTTCAAGGAGAATTGGAAGATGAAGTATACATGAGACCACCCCCTGGTCTTGAGAGCATGGTTAAACCAGGGAATGTTCTCAGATTAAAGAAGGCTATCTATGGCTTGAAGCAATCTCCAAGGGCCTGGTATCACAAGTTGAGCACCACTCTCAATGGGAGAGGTTTTGTGAAATCAGAAGCTGATCACACTCTCTTCACACTGACCAACCAGCAAGGTATTGTTGTCATCTTGGTATATGTTGATGATATCATCATTACTGGTAGCAACAAAGAAGGTATTCTCTCAACTAAAACTTTCCTTAAGAATGCTTTTGACATTAAAGATTTGGGAGAATTGAAGTACTTCCTAGGGATTGAAATATGCCGCTCTAAAGAGGGGCTTTTCTTATCCCAAAGGAAGTACACACTTGACATTTTAAATGAGGCAGGAAACCTTGGAAGTAGACAGGCCAAGACTCCATTGGAAGAAGGCTACAAGGTACTGCGAGAGGGGGAGTATGAAGCAACACCATTTGAAGATATCAAGAAGTATAGGAGAATGGTTGGCAAGCTCATCTACTTGACTATCACTCGTCCAGACTTGTGCTTTGCTGTGAACCAAGTGAGTCAAGCCATGCAGTGTCCTAAGGTTCATCACTGGAGCATGGTTGAAAGGATCTTGAGATACCTAAGAGAGGCGCCTGGTCAAGGTGTTTGGATGGCTTGCAACAAGAGCACTGAAGTTGTGGGATACTGTGATGCTGATTGGGCTGGGGACAGAGTTGATAGAAGATCAACCACTGGTTATTGTACATTCATTGGAGGAAACCTTGTCACATGGAAGAGCAAGAAGCAGAAGGTGGTCTCCTGCTCAAGTGCCGAGGCAGAATATAGGTCCATGAGGAAGCTGACCAGTGAACTCATATGGATAAAGGGGCTTCTAAAGGACTTGGGTATTGAGATCAACACACCAATGACCATGCATTGTGACAACCAGGCAGCAATTCACATTGCATCCAATTCAGTCTTTCATGAAAGGACAAAGCATATAGAAGTTGACTGCCACAAAGTGAGACAAGCAGTGGAACAGCAAGTGATACTCCCATGCTATACTAGAAGTGAGGATCAACTGGCTGACATATTCACCAAGGCAGCTAGCAGCAAGGTTTGTGAGTTCATTCATCCTAGACTTGGACTCATAGACCCCACTTGTCACTGATCCCCTTGCCATGGAGTGTTCTACTCTTTTTTCTTGGCTTGGTTTTTATCCCAAGTGGTTTTTCCAAGCTAAGGTTTTAATGAGGGAATACTTCATGGTAATCCAAGCTTGACCAGTCCCTATGGTCAAGCTTGAGGGGGAGTGTTGACATGAATGTGAAGATGAAGCAATAAGAAGATAAGGAGTTGAGTTACATCAATAATAAACAAGTGTGACAAAGAAGAAGAGATCAAAGCTAGAGAAGCACTCGGATGATCAAGGAATGATATAGTAGCTTGTCCGTACAGTTAGGTCAAGGAGTGACCTAACGTACCTTGCAAGACAAGCAAAGGCTTACCTTGAGAAGGAGGGAAGCTCACTTAAATCAGAATGAAAGGAGATGGTCGACAAAGAGGAAGGAGCCGAGAATGAAGAAAGTCACAGGTGGAGTTAAGGAAGAAGACCGTTGGCTCCTGTCCCTTTCCAACCTTGCTGGGCGTGCCTCTGCCTTGGGTCAGACCTGCCACGGATCAGTCCTGCCACAAGCTAGGCCTCCTTTGTTTATTCTTTTCTCTAGTCAACTTGTATGCATTGTTTATTATATTGTTAGTCTATTTAAAGACATGTACCAAGTTCTGAATTGATTAAGGAAATATTATTCCTCTTCACTCTCTCTCTCCTTGTTCGAAATCTCACTCTCCTCTCTCTCTCTCTCTCTCGGATTTCTCCATTGTTCTTCTTCTGTTCTTCATCATTCTTCATTTATCCTCACCAACTACACCTTAACTCCTTACATTTTATCATGGTATCAGAGCCATAAGCTCTTGAAACCTGTTTCTTTACTTCCGCAAACCAACATTACTCTGTTCTTGATACTCTGTTCTTCAAGACTCACTCCCTTACTCTGGTCTTAGGCGAGTGAAAGATGGAGAACAACAAAGCTATCAACATACCAGTGACTCTTAAGGGGATAAACTACCTCTTATGGGCTAGGCTGGTGAAAACTGCCCTTGGTGGAAGAGGTTTATGGAGCCATGTATCAACTGGAGCAGCTCCAAAACAAACCATCCAAGGAGAAGATGGAAAAGAGATGGTAGTGGCTGATGAAGACAAATGGGGTCAGGAGGATCTCATGGTTCTTTCTCTCATCCAAAGCTCTCTGGATCCAGCCATATTGGAGTCTTACTCATACTGTGAGACTACCAAAGAACTATGGGAAACTCTTTACAAGGTATATGGAAATGTTTCCAACCTAACTAGAGTCTTTGAAGTGAAAAGAGCCATCAATGCTCTCAGTCAAGGAGA
>MU108674.1:0-24019 GCA_012274485.2 Sinapis alba | reverse complement strand
TTTGAACAATTTTATGCAGATCTCTGCTCTGATACCATGAAAATATGATTGAAAGCGTGTGTTTATTGATCAAAGATACATGAGTATATATACATATCTTTCACCGACTCTTATGATACTCTAGGATATATCCTACGACTTCATCATTATCTGAACATAAATATATTTCTAACAATTACATGTCATTATCCGCTAATACTTTTTTCCTCCCCCATGGTACCCACTATGGTTGTTATATTTTTTATGCTCTCTCGGCCACCCTAACCCATTTCGAGTCCCCTTCATCCATCATTTTTCCTTTGCCTTTTCCTTGGTTCTCACGTTTTTCCTTTCCCCTATATTGTTGCCCCATTTTTCCGTGAAGTACCACCCCCTTGTAGCTTCGAGCTCGGCCATCTAGCCGCCCTTCAGGCACATCTCTGATCTCCCTCATCCTTTCAGGACTCTTTGTAGTCAAAGAGCACTTCTCCACATTGTGGCAAAGAATAAAGCATGTACGACAGTAACCAACCAGTTTTTCATACCTAAAGAGACTGGAACCTCCACTCTTTCATAGAACTCTCCACTAGTGAAATCCACTGTCGTCTCGAAAGTCATCTCTTTGAATCCATCAACCTCCACTCGCACCCGACCATTATCCATATCAACTTCTTTTGTTTCCCTTATCGCGTCGCCAATGCTCTGCAAAGTAGGGGCTTCCGAAAACTCCAATGGAACTCCCAAGACCTTGATCCAGAAGGTGATTTCCGATGGATAATTCCTAGCCTTCTTTGGTTGCCAATGTACCATAGAAATCATCAAGTAGTCAAAATGGAAAGGTTGCATCTGCAGAACCATGTCTATATCTTTCTCCACAACGTAATTTAGTTGGAACCTCCCGAGACCCAAATCAGTACTAACTATCCTTTCCTCCATATTCCAAATTTTGGGAAGTGTCACAACTAGATACTTGATATTCTGCTCCTCCGGATCCATGCGTCTCTCAATAATTGTTTTTGAATAGCCTTTTATGAGATCCGAATTGTTGAAGTGAGAGACCAAAATCTCCATTTTCTTTCGAGCACCTTGACCGTTTTTCATTTCATCAGAAATTCCAATAAGCTGACTCTGAGACAATTTAGTCAAAAGACCAACAAAGAAAGTGATTAGACCACATATTTATAAAGAGAAACTTTTGATAGTAATGTGAATATGTTTGAACCCCATGTACTCTTTATAGTACTCGCCGAGACCCCTTTCCCTTAAGCGATTTTTTTCTCCATTACTACCATAACTTCCATTGTCAAAATTATCACCCAAGAACCAAGAATCAATTAGACCATCAATTCAATCTTGGTAAGAAAGTTAGAGAGAATCTCTACTTTCCAAACTCCATGTTTCACCGATCGTTCATGAAACGAGTTATCACAAAAGCAATCAATCAAGATTATGTTCTGATGAAAATATGAATCATACCTCCAATTCGCTGATATTTTGCTTTAATGATGAGTGAAATCCCTATTTGCTTTCCCGGTCGTGAAGATATTACCAATCTTCAATTCTAGAATTGTTCCGGCCTTAAAAAAGGCATCGCAAATCCGATCGAGATCCTCTTTCTCGATCTCTTCTGTGAATCTGGATCTTTCCTTCTTGCCTTTCTTTGATCGATATCATCTCGTTCTGAAACTCCTCTTCGTTTCCTAGATTTCAGCATCATTGATATCACTCAAATTACCCTAAGGAGTGACTTTACTCTCTCAAATAAGAGGTCAAGTTGTAGTACTTAGGGATCGAATCCACAAGGAGCTAGGACACACACTAGATCTAAATCAGCAGTGATCAAGCTAGGTAAATAGTTTAAAAACAGTAAATAAGCAGGTTGAAAAGCTGTTCAATAGTTGATTGAGGTTTTGTAAGATTAGGGGACAGAAGCTAGATCTTGGGTTTAGGTAATCAGGATTATAATAATATAAAATACTTAAGTTGTCAATCCTAGAACTTGAATTCTAAAGAGAAAATATTCCAGCTTTCGTTGTTGAATCAATCATATTAACTAAGTCATGTGCCTCATCTATCGCTTTTTGGCACAGGTCGACCGTCGATCGATGGCAAGGTAAAAGCGTTAATCGATGGTCACTTAAACAAGCGTTAGCGAGTTGGTTCGATATGTTCACTAGAGTTAATTAGATCAGTTCTCACTTTTCTCTAACAATCTAGCTCAAAGTAGTCTATTCTGGTGTAGAGCCTACATCCGTAGTTGTCTACAATCCTAAGATCAAGGTTCTAGTTAGCTACTCTAGAACACAAGCATTATAGCAAATCTTCTAAGGATATTTATCACCTTAGCAATTCTATATTTTCCGTTAATCTCTCATAACCTTTTCAACCCTAAATCTAACAGAAGAACTACTCAAACATAGCAAAGCAATTCATAATGATAGCAATAATATAAAGTATAAGATAGATAGAAAAACTGGAGTTCCAATAGAAAGCTTTGAAAGAGTCTTCGATCTTCTCTCCAACTACTAAAAATCCTAAGTTGTTTGATGTGAAAAGTAGAAAACAAGAAAGTGTCGTAAAGCGTCTGTTTGCCTAAAACAATGGCAAAACACTTATATATTAGGTTAATATCGGTCAGGGGTAATCTCGTAAATCAGTGGAACTTGGGCTTTAATTCGGCTGATAAACTCGCATGTCCTTGAATCACTGGTGCAGAGTCAAAAAAAGGGAGAGATATTTGGTCATTCCTAAAGATATAAAGTGAAAAAATTGACACGAGGCAAAATTTACTATATTTCCTGGTCCGAATCAAAGTAATTCTTATGATTCAATAATAGTGCTCCACCGTCGATCAACGACACAAGCTGTCCGTCGATAGATGGTTGACTCTACATGTCAACCTTGGAGAAGTTTGATAGTCAGCTACGAGCTTCCTCTATCTTTATCTCCAAAATGACCCAAAATCAGCATTTTTTCTCCAAAACACTCTTGAACCTGAAAGATTACTAAAAAGACTCCAAAACAGGATAAATGTATCTTGAAACACTCATATACCATGGGTAAAAACCGGTAAAATCCATGGTTTATCAACTCCCATAGACTTATGATATTGCTCAAATTACTCTAAGCGTTGTTTTAACTCTCTCAGATAAGAGTGTCAGCTGTAGTACTTAGGGATCGAATCCACAGGGAGAGTGGGCACACAATAGATCTCAACAAAAATGTGAATTAAGCTCAGCAAGCAATGATGAAAGCAATAAATAGTAAGAATGTAAACTTGATTGATTTAAAAGGTTAGATATCAGGTTTAGGTAATCAGTTTGGTAATTGCAAATTATAATGGCTGAACTATGGATCCTAAAACTCAATTTCATTAACTTTGGATGGCAGCTTTCGCATCTAATCCAGTTAGTGGCTAAGTCTCTTGTTGTTGCTGGTGTCGATCGACGGTGAAATCAGACTAGTTTAACAGAATCTATTCTGGCACATAACCTATTCTCGTAGTTGTCCATATCCAATCATCGAGATCCTAGTTAGCTACTCTAGAATGCAAAATCTTATTTTTGGGCTAATCCATGATTGATGTCATTCAACCCTAAATATAATTAGTAACTACTAAAACATGATCTTTGTCAAGAAATCATAGATGAATAGAATATATATGAAATATAAAATAATATATATAAAAAAAAAGAGTTCCAGGAGGACTCTGAAGGAGTCTCTCCTTTCTCTCATAATATAAAATGAATAGAACTAAAAAGTTGTGTAAAACTTTTGTTGTCTTCTTAAGACAAAAATATAAAACCCTAAAATTAGGTCAAAACTTGTCCAGGGTATTTTTTGTCATTCTGACTTGAGCTTTGATCATCGATCGATGGCAAGTGTGCCACATCGATCGAGCTCGAGCTTCAATCATTGGTCGACGCCAAGTGTGTTCCATCGATCGATGGCTTTGTCGACTCCTTAGATGATCAGCTACGGATTCTTCTCCTCTAGATGCTCCAAAAGCTCCAAGTATCTCATATATCTCTAAAACGTTCATGGAACTGTAAATACTCTAAAACATAACCTATACACACATAATAGACTCTAAATAGAGCCTATAACATGGCCTAAAACAGATAATAAATAGGCTATATTACTTTGGATGGCAGCTTTCACATCTAATCCAGTTAGTGGCTAAGTCTCTTGTTGTTGCTTTCGCAAATCAACAATTACTCGATCGACACTACGGAGTGTCGATCGACACTGCCTGGCCAAGCAATACAATCGGATCGTTCAAGGTTCATTAGGTTAAACATAAATCTACTCTCGTACGTTTCTAGCAACCTAACTCAAATGAATATTATCAGGGGTTGATCTACTCTCGTAGTTATCAATTATCCTAAGCACAAGGATCTAGATAGCTAATCTAGACACTAGCATTAAGCTTACTTCAGATGAGAGAATCTAAGTTCTTCCTAGTAATTTTAGCAATCACACAAACATCAATACCACGTTAAACTTTAACCTAACAAGGGTAAACTACTCAGACATGATCATGGGAAACAACATAATCATAAAAGAAATGAAGATGAAAAAAGAAACAAAGGGAGTTCCAACAATCTCCTAAGAGATGATCTTCTCTCCTAAAGAACCTTAATCTAAATGAATGTAAAACGTGTCTCTCCTTACTGCAAAAATAACAAGGGGTTTATAAACTAACAAAGTCGTCCTAGAGCATTTGAAACATAAATAGTTTTTGGGCTTTTTCATAAGTCTTGAAACATAAGTCTGGCCCATTTCTGCGTAGGGTATCGATAGCCACCAGGATGATTGTATCGATCGATACTCCCTCCGAGTATTAGCTTCAATTGCATGTTTCTTTCATCAGCTGCGGATTCTCCACTCCTTAGCTTTCCATAAAGCTCCATAATCATCATTTTGCTCCATATCATGCCAGTACCTAATAAAGTTCTAATATAGATATATAATAAATACTAAAATGAATATATACTTAGGTAGAAATCCGGTAAATTGTTTAGTATATCAACTTACCATTTTGTTTATCCTCAAGCAAAACAAGAGTAGTCTTAATGAAAGAGGTTTGAAAACAGAAGGGCCTCACACAATTCAAAACTCACTATCATCACTTCTACAATGTTGCAAACCACATCAAATCAATTCAAACTTAAGATGCAGTTTATATGCTCTATCCTAGCTTAGCAACCAAGTCCATCTGACCAACAACTTAGCTAATAGTGTCTGGCTAACCCCTTTGCTAACCTCATTTCTTATATATAAAAATCTGAAGGCATTACCTTGGGAATATCAATCAGAGGACACATGGGCGCAACTCAAGCAAGTATATGGACCAACAGGTAGTCTTCTCTGATCTCTTTCTTCCATCTTTCTCCTTTCTCTGATTTTTTTTTATCTCATTCCAGTGAACAGTGATGCTGATGCAGTCCATCTTGTTCACCTTCATTTCGATTTTTATCTTTCTTTTTCTCTTTTTGACAAAGTGTAGGCGAATAGTGGAGTCACCTGTAACTTGCCTATCTCTCGCTTTCAAAAATGTGTGATCATTCATGTATGAATTAGAATAATGGGATCATAGGTAATTTACCTATCCTTCTGCATCTTTCTGGAAATCATCCCAATCTTTTATTTTACTTTTTCTACATGTTGAAGAGAGAGAGAGAAGGGAACCATAAACACACAGACTCTTACCTTCTAGACTCGCAGGAGGAACCCGATCCAATGTACGCCAAGCCCCAAAACAAGCAGGTTAATTTTATTTAGGTTGGAGGTCAATTTTGGTTCCTTCAAACATTCTCAGCAAGTATAGATGAATGGCAGGTGATCCAATTTGGCATCTCTAGTACACTATGAAGTCAGTAAATCTAAGAATAGTGCTAGAGAGTGGTTAATAATAAGTGAAAATCAGCCATGAGTTATTTCGGAAGTCAGCCATTATCTGATAACTCAGCCCGAGTTCTGGAAATCAGTTGTCACGTACAGTTGACTTATGTTCCTAAGTCAGCCCATATATCATAAATCAGCCGCGTTCTTTAACTCAGTCGCAACGTAAATATAACTCAGCCGCAACGTAAACATAACTAAGCCGTCAATAATACAGTAGCGCTTTACGGCTGAGCTCATCAAAACACGTCAGTGATTTCCAACGTGGCGCTGGTTTGTTGCTTATGTGACATTAAAAAAGTAATGGTATTTTTGTAAATACGTTTTTGTCATAATATAATAGAGGGGCCTGATCGACATTAAAAATGACAATTCTCTCAAATAGCATTTTTTAAGTTTTTGTCACCAAAATAGCCTTCAAAAAAGAAAATTATCAAAATAACCTCTTTTTATTTTAAAAACTTCTATTTTTAAAATTTTTGAAAACCCACCCCCAAAACTTCACCCATTAACTCTAAACCCTTAATCTAGATTAGTTAATCATATATATAAAAGTGTTTATTTACCTCTTAATAAAACATTTTGGTCATTTTCTTCCTTGTGTACTATTTTGTGAAAATAAACTAAAAGACTATTCTAGGGAATTTCTCTTAAAAATGACAGTAATAAAAAAAAAATTTATATGGTTCTAGTTATTTGTCCTAATTTGTGTGTTGTTTAAGTTAACTTCCCTAAAACCTCCATTAAAGTTAAACATGGTTATACAGTTATACCATTAAAATTATACATAGTTATACAGTTATGCTACTAAAGTTATACTTTGTTACACAGTTTTCTCTGTAGCTGAATTTTACAGTTTAATTGTTTAATCTAACCAAGTTTTACAAAGTTTCAAAAATCTAGATGTTTTTTCTCTTAAATTCAAAATAATAATTAGCTTTGATTCCCGACATTCTATCATTTCTTTATGATTATACCAATTGTAGATTATCCAATTCTCTAATAGACAGATCATCCAAACTTTTTGATCCTCAATTAGTTCATTGTTAACACAAATATGAAATCTTCTATCTAATATCACGACTACAAATCTTGTAAATTAGTTATGGTGGATTCAAAACAGGGGATTTTACGATGATTTAAGATAGAGACAAGAAGAAAATCCTCACCAAGAGAATGCTTTACATGAAGTTGAATTGAGTTGGGTAGAAAATCAATAGCTCAATGATCTAAGCGAAGAAAAAAACGAGTTCTGAATTCAATCGATGAAAAATCAATGAAAGTGAGGAAGGAAACCCGACGGAGAAGAAAGACAAAGACGGTAATAAGCGGGTTACGCTAAATAAGAAACTTGAAAAGAAAAAGAACGAGAGGAACACTTTTAACATTAATCATCAATATCAAAAACATAAAAAGATAAAAGTATATGAAAATTACTAAGAGCATGACAGAATAAATTTTCTCTCATATTAAGAGCATATGAAATTATATAGCTTTTTGTTGCTATTTAGCTACAAAATATGATTTGCAACTATTGGAAGATCGAAAGCCACAATTAGCTACAATATAAAGAGTTATTCTTAGGTTCACCTCCTAGGGTGAACCTCTAGGTTCACCAACCAATAAAAAATTGACACATTATAATATAGATTTATAATTAAAAAGGTAAAAATAAATAAAAAATAGTATAAATTACTCCCAAAAATTACGTTGTTAAAACCATCAATCAAACCTTAAATCATAAATACTAAACTCTAAACCCTAAACACTAAACCCTAAACCTTTGGGTAAACCCTAAACCCTTAGGTAAATCCTAAACCCTAAACCCTTGGGTAAACTCTAAACTCTTGGGTAAACTCTAAACTCTTGGGTAAATTCTAAACCCTAAACCCTTGGGTAAACCCTAAACCCTTGGGTAAACCCTAAACCCTTGGGTAAACCCTAAACCCTTGGGTAAATCTTAAACCCTAAGGTAAACCCTATATAATAGTAATAGGGTTTACCTTATGGTTTAGGATTTATCTAAGGATTTAGGGTTTACCCAAGGGTTTAGGATTTACCCAAGGATTTAGGGAATTCAAGGGTTTAGGGTTTAGTGTTTAGGGTTTAGAGTCTAGTATTTAGGATTTAGGGTTTCAAGGGTTTATGGTTTTGTATTTAAGATATAGAGTCTAGTGTTTAGGATTTAGGGTTTTACTGACGGTGTTAACAACGTTAATAATAAAATTTTCGTTTTTTTTTTTGTAATTTCTAGTATTTTCTATTTCTTTTTCTATTTTTTATTTTAAAAATACAATATGACGTGTCAATTTTTTATTGGGTGCTGAACCTTTAGGTTCACCCTAGGGGATGAACCCAAAAATAAGTCCAATATAAATTGTGGAAGTAAATACCCACAATTTTTCGCAGTATAATTGGTAGCCAATATACAACAGTATCCGTAGCTATCCGGAGAAATAAAAAAATTTAAAAATCTAAACGAATTACGAACTTTAAAAAATACCAATTACGAACTTAATTGTGGTTATTTGTAGCCACTTAAAATACATGCCTACAAAACTTTTTGTGGCTACACGTGGCAAAGAGTGTAACATGTAATTACATGCACGTATCATTTCTAAAATATATATATAATATATATGTAAAGCTAATTTTTTATAACATTTACAATGTTATATGGCATAAAATAGAATTAGGAATGTTAAATTTGGATATAGGTTCGGTTTCAGTTCTGTTTTTCTGTTTTTTGGTATTTCGGTTGGTAAAATACAACTAACATTATAAATTCATAATTAATTTGGTTTGGTTTGGTTTATATACTATTAGTTTTTGGTTTATTCACTTTTATACCTAAAAATATAATTATTTAGTTTGGGATCATATAAATATTATATGAATGTTGGAATCATGTTGTCAAAACAATCATTTATTAAAAAAATATTATATTTTCAAATAAAAGAACAAAACATAAAAAAAAATTTTACCTTCAAATAAAATAGTCAAATCTAAAACTAAAATCAAAGCTCTGAATTTTGAAAATAAAAATAAAACACAAGACAAAAGCATGAAAGAAATTTTTTTTCCACTTTTGTTCATCAAAGTCATATTTTCAATTAAACACGTAACTCTATTCGTTTATAGATAAGAAAAAACATATAAAGAATTTTCATTAATTGTTGACCATCAAATTTATTAACATTCACTTCAATTTAGTCAATAATAAAAGAAAGCAGAAATTTTTTTTAAAAAAGACTAAAAAAATAAGAAGCTTCAGTTGCAATGAATTATTATTTAATTATAGTTCAATTGTTTTTCAAATTAAGGCTTTTTATTACTATAAAAAATATGATAATAGTTATTAACAAAAAATTAACTTATATAACAAATATATTTTGATATGTAGTTCTAAAATATATACATACTTACATGTTTCTACTTTTGATCGGTTTTGTTTGATTTATTCGGTTTAATCAGTTATAAACCAAACCATATCCAAATCCTATGGTTTTTGTAAAATCGTATTCATTCGGTTTATATGATATATATCAAAATCAAACCATATAATCTATTTTGATCCGGTTCGGTTCGATTAAATTTTACCATATTGAATGTTAAAATCACTTTTTCAAATATGGTATTATAATCGAATTAAGTTTCATAGTACAGAGACACTACATATGCATTATACATTATTACTATGCTGTTTAGTTACATTAACTAACTACTATTGTGTTTAGTTATTGTTTGATCGGGCAACAGTGATAGAAAATGAAACGTGGGTTTAGCAAAGACGTCTTATTAATGGTCGGAAAAGAGTTCAGTTGGTTACAAAAGGAAAGATGCGAGACAAAACAGGAAACCGGAGCTCGGAGAGTTTTCCGGAAAACTATTACACAGCGAGAGAGAGTGAGTGTGAAAACCCTAATCTAGCCGCCTTAGTTAGTATGTATATTTTTGGATCCCCTATACGTCGCATCCCCTTTGACTTATATAGTTGCTTTGACGCCTCTATGTGGCCTAGTTCGCGTCGTATTGGTGGGCCTTCAACTCGTTGGGCCGAAAAATTGTTGTTGGTGATAGCAGCCGCTGAGCCGAACACGTTCGCTCGACGACTAATCGACCAAAAGTACTCTCGAGCCGCGTCGAGACACCGACGCACGGAGCCATTAAGCCGAGCTGCTGCCATGACTAATGGGTCGGGCCGTTTATTCTTCGGGCCTTGTGAGATGACGAAATCCATCCTTTACAGTAAGTCCCCCCAGTTCATTGATGGACGACTTTGTCTCGAAATCGATGAATTCAGAGATTGATGATTCGGGAGAATAGATGGTTCATCGTAAAGGCTTGGTGCGCGATCTGTCGCGCTATAGGGCACCTTCTCGTCTCGTGAGGTAAGCATTTACTCAGGTTTTGGTTAAATCTGTTCTCTTGGATAAATCCGATTTGATCGTTACCCATCGGTTGAACTTTGATTGAACCCGGTCTTCGCAGGAAGACGATGCAACGCGTAGGATTCGTGGGCAGCTAGGCGTTCTTTCGAGGCCCAAATGTGCCCATGTAGACCTAATGATGATGACTTGGGGGAAGAGCAAAGGTCGTGGTCGCCGTCGATCGGCTTCCAGTGTCTCTACGAATCGTATTTCCAGGATGACATGAAGTTCTGGTTCTTGATCCCTCGGTTGATTACTTCGTATGCAAGACGGCGGGACGCGGCGATAAGCCAGTTTCTAAACGGCTCATGGCGCCTTGCAGTGGCTCTGATGGTTATGGCCGCTGAACTTGACGTTACCTTGAACGTTTGTGCTTTCGAGGAGCTGATGACCTCTGTCAATCCCTTGGATGAAGGTCTTTGGTCGATAAAGATGCGATCTAACTGCAACGTGGTGAAAGGGTATCCAAACAAGATGGTGGACTGGCAGGGTCCTACTTTTTTGTTAAATCCGACAACTCTGCCTTTGAGGATCCTCCGGACAATGATTATCGCGTGTTGTGGAACGCTTTGCTTTGTAGAACATCTTCATGAGCTTGTATCGAGGTCTCGCGTACTGACTGTCTTGTTTCCTACCCTTGAAGGTGATCACTCGACTTCGCACGAATATCCAGAGAAGTTTTTGCCGAACGCTCGTGCTATAGCGAGACTCCAACCGGAGCGTTGGGGGAACATTACCAGAGACAGGATTCGCCGGTGTGTCGATCGGATTTCCAGAAGTAAGTTTATACTTGCTGCGATCCCTCGCCTCTTTTCTTCGTATCTGACTTTTGGTTTTTAACTTATCGCAGGAGATTGGAACTCTATCTACCTTCCTGCGACGAATACTGTCAAAAGGAGGATCTCGCTTTTCACTAGAGACGAGCAGCGAGAGATCAACGTTTTCAGAGGGATGAAGGGGCTTCCTGATTTAGGTGTCATGATCGCTTTGCAACTAGGTCTGCCAAGGCCCGAGCCGGTGGACCCTTCTAGTGAGGTGAGATCCGCTGAGCCGACTGAGATGACCCTTGGGAGACATGGTCTTTCGCCTGTCGCCGCAGCCGCTCCTGCTAAGAAGAAGAGCAGTAAGAAAAGATCCTGAAACGATCTTCCTATCCGCGAAATTCGCAAGACGTCCCCTGAAGGGGTCGTAGCTGCCGGTCAGGAGAATACGACCGAACCGCCTAGGGCGAGGAAAAAGAAGAAGCAGCCGAGCGACGGGAGATCTTCTTCGAGAGAGGAGCTAAACTTGAACTTGCCCATGGCAGACAGCCCGGACAATGCATCTCCTCCAGCTCCGCTTCAGCTGACGAGAAAGCTGAAGAAAACGAATGAACAAGGAGTGGCCCATCTTGAAGCCCCTCCTGTCGCGACCTTGGGTGCCTCTGCTATCCCGAATTTCGCCGAAGGCTCCGCTCTGCCGACCCCCGGGACGTCCACCGGTGGAGTTCCAGTATTAAAGAAGGTCCTGAAGGTCGTGTTCCCAGATCGTGTCTCGTTTGAGTACGATGGGCCGACTCCCCTTATATATCTTCCGCATAAATGCGCGGAACTGGTCAGTCCGATCAGGGGCGGACCAAGATCTCTCCCGCCTGTGGCGGACTTAATCTTTAAGGATGAGTACATCGACGCCGCTCGTACCAAGTTGTTGGTAAGGATTCTCTTGCGACTCCCTCATTTCATCTATGTATTTCTGCCGATGTTCGTCGATTTTGACTGCACTTTTACCGTGTTTTGTAGAGTGATGGGAGCATGAACTTCGTCATCGAGAAGTACGACGCGGCCCTGAAAGAGGCGCTCGCGAACTCGGAGAAGTTGAAGGAGAAATCGGCGGCCAAGGGTAGATTCTTTCGGAGGAAGACAGCAGAGTGGACCGCCGCATACAAGGAAATGGTCGCAAAGAGGGAACGTGCGATTGCTCGCAGGAAAATCCACCAAGAGCGAGCTAATGCTGCTGAGGCCGACCTTCGCGTCGCTCATTCCACTATCTCGGCTTTGGAGATGAAGATGGGTAGGCTCGAGGAGAAGATAAGAGTTTGATCGACTGCGAGAGTCTCGTATCTTAAAGGTCACCAAGGAACGAGTCAGGGTCGAGACTGAGATGTTTGCGAAATGCAACAAATGTTTCGCGAGCATTTGCGATTACCAGACTCGCCGTGCTCCATTTGACACGATGCGACTGCTTCAAATCCAGACGTTCGGTATGAGAAAATCCCTCGAGGCCTTAAAGGCCGGCGGTCGCGACATCCCTCAGGAGACAATTGATATGTTCCTGCTCATGAGAAGCAGTTCAAAGAGGAGGCTCTTAAATTGGATGTCGGTGAGATCCTGGAGGCCGACCTGACTTTGTCCCCGCTCAAACTCGACTCTCAGTTTGTCGACGAGCGAGTTATGGTTGGACTTGACCCGTTTGGGTTCAACATTAATCTGATAGATGCCAGAACTGATACGCTCTTTCATACACCGAGCGCTTCTCGCACACTTAACGCCGGGACCTTTACAATACATGAGGGTCAATCGGCTGAAGAAAACACAGCACCTGATTTGGATGGAGATCAATCCGCGATCCTCCTACTGTCGGACAATTCAGCGGAAGGCCAGGAAGAGGATCGGGGGAGCGAAGCGTAGATGGTCAAGAAGACAAAGTCGATGATGATAATGTCGAGGAAATGAATGAAGAGCGAGATGCGGCGGATGGAGCCTCCCAGGTCGGATGTGCAGGGGAGCTTAGAAGGGGCTCATGTGGACGAAGATGGAGGAGCCTCCCAGGTCGGGAGTCAAGATGCTGGCGAGGGGCAGGTCGAGCACACTGAGTAATTAGCTGGGGATGTTTGAGGAGTGGCCTCGATTTCTTTTCGCACTTAGATTTTTTATTAGCTATGTATGCTGCATTGTCTTCGAAAAGGCCTTCCTTGTTTTATTTTCGGAACTTGTTGCCAGTTTACTTTATACACTTTTGCTTTGCTTCGGGAACCCTCGTTTTATTTCCGAACTCATTGATGCTTTCCTTTAGAAACTCTCGCTTTCTGTTTATGCAATCGGTTCCTCTTTCTCGTGATTTAGTAAGTCTCCAGATTCTCTTAGGACTTAGAATAGTTTTGACTTAGTCGGGGCGTAGTAGTTTAGATTATCAGACAAAACAGCTACGTCAACTCGTCGAAGTGAAGTAAATCATGAGTCGGTCCTTCGTCCCGACTTTAGTTTAGATTATCGGACAGAACAGCTACGTCAACTCGTCGAAGTGTCATCGTTCGTGAGAACGAGAATCATCGGAGTTTCCGACTGTTTGGTCGACGTAACTTGTTTTTGTGCCCAATTTAATGGCGACGGTTCTAGATTGATTTCAAAGTAACTCCCAAGCATTCGGTCGGCAAAACCTTACTTGGTGGGTCATGAAATATACGAGAGTCATCATTTCGATCGTATCGGGTGATGCCATGGTACGACCAAGTGCCCGGGAGAATGTGTTTGATCAGGACATGCTCGATGGTGGGGTGCAAGTGCCGGTACGTTTGATCGAGAGGCCGGAGCATGCTCGTGTCGGAATCGCATGAGTGATGTGCGTTCGTTCGCTCACTCTAGGGACATACCTCTTGAAAGAGGAGTTTTGTTATAGCTGAACCTGTCAAGGCTGCCTACGTACCCCTCGTGGGGGATCAAGCCATTCGTAGTTCTTGTTTTGGGAGTGAAAGTGGCTATGGGGCGCATCACTCTTTTTTTTGGGAGTGAAACTGGCTATGGGGTGCACTCACTCAGTTTTTTTGGGGGGAGTAAAACTGCCTATGGGGAGCATTCACTCGGGGGGGTTTTTTGGGGAGTGAAAGTGGCTATGGGGCGCATTTACTCATTTTTTTTGGGGGGGGGGAGTGAAAGTGGGTATGGAGTGCATTCACACGGGGGTTTTTTTTGGGGGGGGGGGGAGCGAATCGCGACACTACGGTCGTTCGCTCGAAACAAGTATGAGTGTTCGTTCAGGAGAAAAAAAGTTGGAGGTGCTTCGAGTTCCAAGCTCGTGGCACTGCTTCCCTGGTTTATGTTTCGAGCCGGTAGACTCCAGGCTTGATTACTTTGGTGATTTTGTAGGGTCCCTCCTAGTTAGCCCCGACTTTTCCTGCCTTCCATTCCTTGGTGTTTTCGAACTCTTTTTGGAAGACGAGATTGCCTAGCTCGAGAGGCCGAGACTTAACCTTCTTGTTATAGTAGCTCTCGATTTGATCTTGATAGTTTTGAATTCGAAGTAACGCTCGGTCGTGCTTCTCTTTGATGTCGTCCAGTGCGTCGAGAAGCATATCACGATTAACCTTGATGTTATGTGGCATCTTGGAACGGCGTAGACTGGTCACATTTACTTCTGCGGGTGCCATTGCTTCTATTCCGTAGTCCATCGAAAATGGTGTGGCTTTCGTCGCTCCACGAGGAGTTGTTCTGTGGGACCATAGGACGCCGTCCAGTTCATCGGCCCAGCAATCCTTCTTCAAGTCGAGTCTTTTCTTCAATCCGTCGATGATGGTCTTATTAGTGGACTCGGCTTGACCGTTACTCTGCGGATTCCTTGGCGTTGACATGTTGAGGCAGATGCGCCATTTGTCGCAGAACTCTCTTAAGTTATGCGAGATTAATTGGAATCCATTGTCGGTTATTATTTCGTAGGGAGGTCCGTGCCTGCAGATTATATTCTTCCAAACGAACTTCTGCACCTCCTTGTTTGTTACCATAGCGTATGCCTCGGCTTCCACCCATTTGGTGAAGTAATCTGTCATGACCAGGATGAACTTTTTCTGCTGAGAGTTAGGCATTGGACCTACTATGTCCATGCCCCATCGCATGAACGGGTATGGTGCAGTTAGGATATGGAGAAGTTCCGTCGGGCTATGGATGGTGGACGCATGTCGTTGGCACTTATCGCACTTCTGGACATGGGACTCGCAGTCATCATTCATTGTTGGCCAGTAAGAGCCGTGATTCTTTAAAAGTCCCGCGTGAGTTCCTGGACGAGCTTGAGATACGCGTCCATTCGCTCATTCTTTACATCATAGTCGCCGAGGTACTGGCTAACGACGAGTTGAGAATCGCAGTAGGCGCTGACTCGCTTGGCCTTGACTGCTTTGGCGAGGCAGAGTCCTGCGATTAAAGACTCGTACACAGCTTCATTGTTTGATGTGGCAAAGCCAAATCTGAATTATTGCTTGATAAGTTCACCCGTGGGCGACTGTAGTTGCACGCCTGCCCCCGAACCTTTATTCGTGGACGAACCGTCTACGTACAGTATCCAGTTTTTGCTTGGTAGGATCAGGTCTTGTTTAAGTTCTGGTGTTAACTCGATTAGGAAGTTGGCGAGGACCTGCGACTTGGCTGCCGTTCGGTTCTTGTATACGATATCGTATTCACTGAGTTCCATGGCCCACTTGGTCAGCCGTCCCGACTGGTTGGTGTTCTACATTACCGTTCAGAGAGGTTGGTTAGAGAGTATCTCGATCGTGTGTGATTGGAAGTATGGTCGAAGTTTTCGCGCCGAGGTCACGACGGCGAGAGCCATTTTCTCGAAGTTTGTATATTGCGTCTCTAGCTCGGTCATTCGCTTTCTGATGTAAAAATAGACTTTTACTCGCCTTGTTCTTCTCGAATAAGGACGCTACTGACCGCTGAAGATGTGACGGCTATATACAGGGATAGAGTATCGCCAGCTTTGGGTTTCGATAAGACCAGAGGAGTAGTGAGATAATGTTTCAGCTGATTGAATGCTTCTTCGCATTTCTCATCCCAAACAAACCTCTTATTCCCTCGCAAGAGTTCGTAGAAGGGAAGGCACTTCTCGGTAGAACGAGAAATGAACATGTTGAGGGCCGCAATCCGTCCGGTCAGTCGCTGGACTTCGCGACTGGTCTCTGAACTCGGGAGGTCAAGGATGGATGTGATCTGCTTAGGGTTGGCTTCGATACCTCTCCATGCGGATAAAGTTATGAGAATGGGTGATAGCATTTGACATAGACCTTATTGGGTTCCGGTAGATGTCAGCGCGGAACTGCGACTTTATGTGGAGGGTGTTCATCAATGATTCTACCGCTATGTGGTCAGGGACGTCGACCTTCGAGACGACGCTTTTGAACTTTTCCATAAACTCGCGGAGGCTTTGGCCGTTGGCGTGAGTGAGGTTCCAGAGGTCTGAGGTAGTGGCTTCCTGACGGGAGAACATGATATAGTTCTTGAGAAAAGTCGTGGAGAGGTCGCAGAAACAGTTGACGGAGTTTTCTTGGAGGCCAGTGAACCAGCAGAGGGCCAGTCCTACGAGGGTCTCGACAAATATCTGGCAAAAACCAGCGTCCTTTTCTTCGTCGGAGAAATTTGCACGCTGAATCGCGATGTTAAACGACGTGACGTGGGCAGACGGGTCGGACATACCGTCGAAAGTTGGAAGGCGGAGTTTTTCCATCTTGTGAAGCTGAACTCCCGCTATCTTTTGTGTAAACGGCGTCCGGAGGGATTCAACGAGGACACGCTCTATTTGCAGCGCCGAAGTCGTTACATGATGGATTCTAGAGTTGATGTCAAGGACAGACTACTTCAGCGCGGCAAGTTCGTTTATGGTCTGCATGTCGAGTCCGCCGAGGGTTGGCATCGTGTCGCCGTAGTTAGCGTCTGCTGGTGTCGAACCGGCGGTAGTTGCTCAGTCAGTGTTGAACAACTGTCGTCGATACTGAGCCATCGTAGCTTCAATGTTCGCAGCGAGGGGACCGAGGATTTTGGCAAGACCGCAATTTGTTCGGTCGCCACCTTCTGAGCTGCATCCTGTTGTGCGAGGTGCGCCATGATCGTGTCAATGGAAGTAGGAGGTAGTGGCGCTGGAGTGGCCATTACCGGAGTGGGAGGTAGCGGCGCTGGAGTGGACGTTACCGGAGTGGGAGTTGGTTCATGGGTTTCTTGCTCTTCCCCTAAGGAGGAACCGTCGTGACTCATCGCCATCTTGTCGGCGTGACTTTGCCAAAGGCCCCACGGTGGGCGCCAAGTGTTTGATCGGGAAACGGTGATAAGAAAATGAAATGTGGGTTTAACAAAGACGTCTTATTAATAGTCGGAAAAGAGTTCAGTCGGTTACAAAAGGGAGAGATGCGAGACAAAACCGGAAACCAGAGCTCGGAGAGCTTCCCAGAAAATTATTACACGGCGAGAGAGAGTGAGTGTGAAAACCCTAATCTAGCCACCTTAGTTACTATGTATATTTTCGGATCCCCTTTACGTCGCACCCTATGTCCCTTATATAGTTGCTTTGACGGCTATATGTGACCTAGTTCGCGTCGTATTGGTGGGCCTTCAACTCGTTGGGCCGAAAGATTGGTGATAGCAGCCGTTGAGCCGAACACGTACGCTCTCGACGACTGCTCGACCAAAAGTACTCTCGAACCGCGTCGAGACACCAACGCACGAAGCCGTTAAGCCGATCTGCTGCCATGACTAATGGGCCAGACCGTTTATTCTTCGAGCCTTGTGGGATGACGAAATCCATCCTCTACAGTTACATTATATATTCGTTATGTTATTTAGTTTTGGATCAAATTTTAATATGACACAAATGAAGCACATAAATTCTCATATGACCCCATTTCTATTTATTTTATTTTTATTTAAATTTAAATCAAAAGTAAGTAAAATAACCAAAAAAACTAAGGGTTTCAAGATATTTACAGATCCATGCCATTCTTATTCTACCCAGAATCCGATCCGCAATCAGATCCATGATCCGACCCGGTTTTTAACCCTAATTATTTTTCTTCTTCTTCCTCTTTCTCCATTGATGTATTTTCACTTCTTCACTTTAAAACAAAAAAAAATCTTCAAATATTTACCGATTTCTCTTTTTATTATCCCAAATCGATCAACCCATAGTCATATTTAATCAATTCTATCTTATTTGAAGTCAGATTTTATCTTTTATGTACAAGTTCTTGATAAGAAGAACGCAAAGTATTATTAAAACAACTAGTACAACTCATACTAGTACAAATAGTACAACTCACACTAGTACAACTAATACAACTAGGACTAGTATAACTGGTACAATTAGAACATATAACTAGTACAACTTTAAAATTAATATGGTGATATTTTTGTTTTTTGTTTTTAGTGTATGGATGATGCTATAAATAGAATGATGCATTACATGTTGGTATAATCTTTCTCCGTCTGCTTGTGTCAAAATACATAAATATTTTATTTTCAATAATATTTTATTTAGATAATAATTTGTTTACAAGTTGTATTAGTTATACTAGTTGTACAACTTTACAAGTAATATGGTGATAAAGTTGTACAACTTTACAAGTGATATGGTGATATTTGATTTTTATTTTCAACGGTGCTAAAAAGGATGATAATGTAAAACAATAAGATATGTTGGTATAATCTTGTTTCAATTACATGTGTCAAAATATATGAATAATCTATTTTCTACAATATTTAATTTAGATAATGATTTATTTATTAGTTGTACTAATTATAATAGTTATACTATTTTCAAAAAAAAAATCATCTTTATCTTCAATTTTTTGCTCTCGAAGCCGAAGAAAGTAGTTGCAAGCTGTAAAAAGTTGCAGTATAAATACATTCAGAAGAGTATATTACAAAATTTTATGACCATATATCAGAGTTTGGATATTTGATTATTTTCTCATATAGAATACCAAATTGATTTGTCACTTTCTAAATGGCACATAAGTACCAATTGTATCAGTAATATCAATTTGATATATCAACTATCATGTTTAAAACATGATGCACAATTAAAATTTAAGTGATAGTATAATAACTATCAAAAATTCTTTAATAATTTAAGAAAGACCATTCTAATCACTTACCAATTTGGCGAGTTCATTGTTTGTTTCATATGAAAAAAGCTAATGAAGTTTTTAAATTTTTAAATTGACATAGTTGTACCAGTGGTACCAATATTACATGTCAGATATATAATACCAAGTTGTACCAGTTGTTTAAGTATTACATGTCTAATATATAAAAAATTGTATCAGTTGTACTAATATTACATATCTTGTATACTAGCTTACCATTTAGTAGTTGTATCAATTATACTAGCTTTTTAAGTATTTTGGATAATTTCAAAATATTTTTTATATATTATATATTTTTATTGTATTAAATTTAAAATAATTAATATATTTATGTATATAAATCTATTTTGAATATATTCCGGTATCCAAAATATTTTGGTTCATGTATGGTTCAGTTTCAATTATTTAGATACCAAATATCATATGAAACTTTCAGAACATACTTTTTAAATTAACATTAACCTAAACTAATAATTTTTGAAAATTCGGTTATCAAACTAAGAGAAATACTGATATTTCATGAATTTAATACTTTTAATACATTTGTTTTTAGTCAGATTAACTATGGCAAATTACTATGACAGGTACAACTGGTACAACTATAGGAAAGAATGTAAAACTATCATGTTTAAAACGTGCTACACATTTAAAACGTGGTAAGAAACTAAAATTTGATAAACTTATTAACATATAGTTGTACCATTATTTTAGTTGTACAATCATATACATAGTTGTACCGAGTTTTGGGTTGTACAAATTTGTACATAGTTGTATTTTGGTCTAGAATTTAAAATATATAGTTGTATCGAATAATAAATAAATATACCTCAGTTGTACTACTTGTATATAGTTACATACCTAGAATCACATACTATGGAATCATTAATTTTGTTAAAATATATTTGGTGTATGTTTTTCAAAAATATAGTGAACAAACAAGTAAACAAACCCTTAAAGTATAAGGTAGATCATGGAAACTTATGTGATTGTGTAATAATTTCAGAATTTTTTTGGTAAAACTTCAAATAATTAGGATGGATCATTCTAATGACCTTCCAGCTTGTCTAGTATGTGGTTATTTTCATATGGAAAGCCAAATGAAAATTTAAAATTTCTTAATTGAAGAAATTGTACCAGTTGTACCAATATTTCATACTTAGTATATATAAAGTAGTTATACAAGTTATACAAGTATTACAATATGACAGTGAAATTGAAAAACTTAGTTGCACGACATAAGAAATAAATATATCTCAGTTGTAATACTTCTATATATTTACATACTTGATATCACATATTATTAAATCATTAATTTTTTAAAACTACAAATATGGTGAACAAACAAATTAACAAATTGTTTAAGTATAAGGTAGATGATATGTAGTTTTTTTAAATGGTTTTTAGCATCTTTTTCTTAGTCATATTAGTGTTTTGAGTTCTATTTTGTGTGAACTAGAGACTGATTTGCACTAATTTGGATATTTAATTGTTTTCATATAGAATACCAAATTGGATTTTTCAATTTCTGAAATGTCAAAATTGTACTAGTTGTATTCATAATACTAGTCTGGTATTTAGTTAAGTTACACCAGTTATACTAGTTGTTTATATGTTTAATTTTAGAGGTTATACCAATATTCTTACATCATAAAATTTGTATAAGTATGTTCAATGTTTGCTTTCCATAATAATATGGAAAATCTAGTTAACAAATTTTAAAAGTCTCTCTATATATATATATATATATATGTATATAATGTAAAGGTAACAATGTAATGTAGTAATCTAACAAAATATTAAAAACTACAAAAATAGATGAAGCTTTGTAACCATAGACCAATAAAAATATATTTTTGTCTATTTGAGATGAAAACATGATTTACTAGCTATATATATTATAGTCATTGGATGTTACACATGAATTATATTATTTCTATACTAGTTATATCAGTTATATCAATTATACTATTTGTTAATATATTTAGTTGCGAGTTATGCTAGTTGTTCCAGCCGAATAAGAGAAAGATAAAAGAAAAATCGTGTGGTTGTGATTGAAGAATTAAAATGATCTTGTGGTTGAGATTAAAAATAAAATGGGTCCCAGTGGAAGAAGAGAAAAAAAATCGTGTAATTGTGATTGATAAGGAAGAAAATAATTTTAGAGTTGAGATTGAACTTTTATTAATGACATTATTGTAATTAATCATTTTTGGGGTCATGTAAAATATGTTAGACTTTGTAAAATAAGTGATTGGGGTCATGTGTCATATAAGATTAATGTCCTTTAGTTTTAGATAAACTATTTGGTCTTGATTTTTTTAGGTTATAGGAAGATCAAATTTTAAATCACCTATTTAGATCAGATTTTTTTAGAAAATAGGAAAACAAGAGACATGAAAAAAACAATGTATAGATTGCCAACATTATAACCATTGCAATATATGTTCTTAATCAAAAAAAAAAGTTGAAGTTCAAAGAATAACTTTATGCCACAGTGTATAGGTTCAACACTATAACCACAAACGCCATTAAATATATTTGAAGGCAGAAAAAATCAATGCTTCACCACAACACTACAAAGAGAAACCCATTATTTTCAACGACCGTTCATATATTATACTTAAACATATTTTTAAAAAAAGATTGATTAAATATTTCATCATAGATTAATATTACACAAAACAATAAATGAAAAATAAAAACTAAATCCAAACACTATATTTATAACCCCTAATTATACAATTTAAATTCCAAACCCTATATCTAAACTGTAAACCCTATTCCCAAACTCCAAATCTTAAAATTAAATCCAAACAGTATATTTCAAATCCTAAACTCTATATTCCAAATCATAAAATTTAAATATAATATATACTCAACTTAAATTCATAAATCTAAACTTTAAATCCAAACCCTATTCATAAACCTCAAATCTTAGAGCTTAGGTCAAGCTTAATCTAAATCTCAAACATCAAACTCAAACTCCAAACTTTATATCAAAAACATTATGTTTAAATATTTATATTAATAATATTTTATTTTTAGCCTATTTAATTATATAGTTGTATCATCCAATTTTAAATATATCAATAATTTAGCTACAAAGAGCTACATTTAGTTTGTGTTTAACTAAGAAAATTAGAAACTAACCATGAAAATTTAAGGTGCGAGATATAAAAAATAGAAAGTAAATCCCAAAATATTTTGATTCCGGGGTAATTTTGTAAGTGTTTCCTGGGTATACTAGTTAGAGGCACGTGGTTTATTTAACTCACAGCCAAGTGTTTTCAACTAAAAATATTACTAAATCTAATCTATTTTACTCCGCCTCCTCTCTTAATCTATCTTTTCTTTCTTCATCCTTCTATCTTCTCTGTTCTTCACCCTCAAATTCATTTTCCTCTTATTCAGTTGAATCTTCTTTCTTCCTCTACCTCACTCGTTCTAAAATCTCTCGTCTTCTGTTTAAGGTACACTTTCCCTCTTTTGATTTCCTGTAATAGTCGTATATAGCAATTCTGAGTTTATGGGGTTTTAGTTAGCATGTTATGTTTCGTTCTAAGTCTTGATGGGTGTGGGTTTTCAAGTTTGTTTGTAATGTTTGTTCTTATCTTTTGTCTTACAATGTTTCGTTTCCCTGAATTTATTATATCTCTTGTTAATTTGCAGATGAATATCCAAGGTGCTTCTTCATCCTGGAGGACGAGGCCAGCTACTTCCTCTGCTTCTCGGCATCCACTTCCTAGCTTGGCGGCAATGATGAGTGCACCAGAGAGACGTAAAATGCCTCTTCTTCATCCACAAAAGCTCAATGGAGGTTTATCGTTAGTTCAGTGCTTTAGGTTGTAGTAGCTCTAAGTATAAGGGTGATTGTTGTTGTAATACATTTGTTTTTGTATGGGATTACATGCCCATTTAGTTTGAGATTTGAAAACAAAACGTTTCTCTGGTTTTTTATTTTGTTGTAGTAGTCTAAGTATCAGGTTGTTTCTTCTGGTTTTGGTTTACGTATGATCTTACCGTCTACTAACAAAACGTTAACTAATTGCTAGAGACACCAATTCATTTACAAACGGCGTTGCTTATCATTTTAAGTTTTATTTTGTTTTTCTGATGACTTTTAATTTATTGATGCTAAATCATATAGTCATTTTCTTCTAATAGGTTTTGCATATATGACTGCATCCGAATTGATGTAGTTGGAGTAGCACCGGCATTAACTGAGATAGTGCGTAGGACCTACACTAGAAAAGATGGCACCTGCACTGACAAAAGAGCATTAGCTTATGTGAAGGCAGCTGAATCTCTTGCCTTGGAGCGATCACAAAGTTCCACTGTGACCAGCGAAACTGTGTGGGCACCCTCTAACCAGCAGCTCACTGCGGCTTATATTGAAGTAAGAAGCTCCTACTCTAACTCATATCAATCTTAAAGCATACTGCATTTGGTTTTGATAATGTTTAAGAAATTATTATTTTGTTATTCTAAACTCATACTGTCTTGTGTTCAATATGCTTTCTTTTTTGTAGATGGCAACTAATACTAAAGGGAGAGTCTATGGGCTTGGTTTGCTTCAGTATGTTGATGATGAACCCAAGGAGTCTCAGGCAGCTTCTCTACGTATATTATATGTAACATCCCGCTCCCCCGGCGTCCGACCGGAGTTAACAAGCGAGAGTCATGGACACGCGTCTACTCAATTTAGACACCCAACGTGTCCACATACTGGTCCCAAGAGTCGACGGACGCAATGTTCCTTTGAAAACCAACCCATATCCATATCCATATACTTCTACTTACAGTCCTGCGCACAGGGAAATGGAAAGGG
>MU108670.1:0-18781 GCA_012274485.2 Sinapis alba | reverse complement strand
TTTGTTTTTTTTTTTAAAAAAAAAAAAAAAAAAAAAAAGAGGACCAATTGCGGGCCGCCACGTGTCTGTGGGGCCCGCAAATAGTACAAGAAACAAGGAAAGAGAGTCTCTTGTTTGGGGTACATAAGAAACGTTTTTACATTTTTGGGTGGGTCCCATCACCTACCCACCACATAAGAGACTCCTTTTTTACTGCGATAAAGATGGCCTAACTTCAATCCCAAGTGTGTAATGGGTTCTTAATGGGCTTGTCCACTAGCTTGGGACCATTTGTTACTATCGCTAAATAAAAGCTTTAAAACAAACGAACGCAAAAGTTCGTACCTTCTTTGTAATTAAATAAACTTGAAAATATCAGTTATTATTACCAAACCGAAGCATTAGCCGAAACATCATCATCTCCACCTAACTAGTCTCCTCTGTTTCTATCTCTCTGTTTCTCAAAATCTCGCCCATGAATATACTTAACAAGCTCCGTTTGGGAACCAGTACCAGTAGAAAAACCAACATGGATCCTTCTCCGATCGCACAGGGTCCCGACATCGACGCTCCGGCGCCGGGAAACCAGTTTGCTCAATTCGCCGCCGGTTGTTTCTGGAGCGTTGAATTAGCTTACCAGAGGGTTCTTGGAGTGACTCATACCGAGGTCGGATATTCTCAAGGGATCACGCATAACCCTTCTTACGAGGATGCCTGTTCAGGAACATCGAATCACGTAGAGGTTGTTCGTGTTCAGTATGATCCTAAAGAGTGTAGCTTTGAGACGCTTCTTGAGTTGTTCTGGTCTAGGCATGATCCCACCACCTTGAATCGTCAGGTTAGGGTTTTTCTCTTTTTAATCGTCTGATTATGTTCATGCCACCTAGATATACGTATGTAGATTGATCTTGAATCTTGATCATTGTTGACATATTACGTAATAGAAAGGGGAAGACTTTTGATGCTTTTACATGTTTTTGTTAGTATAACTCTCAGTTTGATGGTTGAAGCTGAACAGAGATGCACATACAGTAGTATACTAGTATATGTTCATGTCTCCATGTATTCATGTGGATATGGGTTTGGCCATTGTCAGTGTCAGGGGCCATTTATTTATTTTTTAAATAAATTTGGATTTTTTAAAAATAAATTTAGGGAATTTAAGTCAATTTAATTTTTATAAAAAAATTTGGAGCTATAGGCGAATGTTTCATTAGGCTTTGCTCAACGATCTTGTTCATTGTTCTTGTCAATTAGGTCACATAATCATTCTCATGTGTAAATGTATTGGTTAAACAAACTAGCTCTTAGTTGGAACATATACTGCTTATTGTCTCTGTACTAGGTTCGATGTGGTTGCTCTGTCTTAATGATTTTTTTTTTAATCATTTTGAACTGATCAGGGAAACGATGTGGGAAGTCAATACAGATCAGGGATATATTTCTATAACCCGGAGCAAGAGAAACTAGCACGTGAGTCATTGGAGCGTCACCAGCAACAGGTGGACAGGAAGATTGTGACAGAGATCTTACCGGCTAAGAAATTCTACCGAGCTGAGGAACATAACCAGCAATACTTGTCTAAAGGAGGGCGGTTTGGACTCAAGCAATCCACTGCAAAAGGCTGCAAAGACCCAATCCGCTGCTACGGGTAATAAAGCCTTGCTTCCGCCGGAAAAGCAGAGGATTTTACTTTCACCTACCTATAGACTTTAGTTTAGCTGGTGTGTGTAGAATAAAGAAGCTGGTGCTGGCTACTTTTACTTGTCGTGTTGATAGAAGTTTTAGTGCTGAGAAAAGTTTAAAGTATATAATAGTATTGTTTGTAGTGTTCTTCTTTTAATATTTAGTTCCAAACCAAAGTGAAACAGATTTTAAAACGTCAGATTAAAAACTGATTATATATACATATCCAAACAGATTAAAATGAAATATTCAAACCGATAATGACCTTTTAGATCAGTACACCGTAGTGCTTGTAGTGAACAATTTGTCCGAATTAATGTTTTATAAATGAAAGAAAAAATAAACTTAACATTAAATCACTTTTGGTTGTGTTATAATTTCTCTTTCTTTAATCTTCACTTTAGTTTCAAGTTTAAATTCTTATGGCTGGTGATATTAATAATTTTTCTTTCTTTCTTGGGTTATCTCAAATATTTGCGTTGATGATTGATAACCTTTTCAAGCTATCAGCCAGCTATTGGATGAAGCGTATATACCGGATTTGTATGTTTCTTTGATATTTTTTTGTGCATTTCAATTTAATGTGGTCGCACCTAACCTAACATGAATAATAACTAGCATTTATAAAGCACCGTTCACACACATTATAGAAGAATAAAGATAACCAAGGGGGAGTCAAGCAAGTGAAAAAGACAGATAGTGATATTGTGATAACAAAAATCTTTAATATCTGCTTAAATAAATAATGACAAAATGCAAAGTAATATATAAATTGAACTACGTGTTGTTCATTATCCCTAGCTCTAACGTGAATAGCACGAATTGAGTTCAGGGTCGCAACTCTCGTACGTGGCTTTCCCTCTATCGCCCATAATATATTTCCATTTCAATTAGATGCCAAGTTATGATTGAACCCTCATATTGGCTATTGGCTTTGTCACATTCCTCGAACATAAAGATTATTGTATTAAGATGCAATAGGATACTATTCCAGGATTCACGAACGTCAACTAAAAGAAGTTTCGTGGAAAAGGATGTTTCGTTTAACCAAAAAGATGTTTCATAAAATAACCAACACAGTACACATATATGAGGATTTAATTACTTTGTGTAGTTGACGTTCGTGGACATTAATCATATAAGTTAACGTTAAATTGTGATGGTTTCTAACCTTTTACTTGTTGTATTAACCATATGACCTCACTGAAATTACTATTCAATATTATTAGACTGCTTAAAGATTATCTCAATGTATTTGCATACTCACACGTTCAGGTAAAGTCTATAAAGAGAAGATTAATCTGATGAAAAAAATAAGTGGCAAATTAGTTTGGTGGGTTAACCAATATACACCCCAACTCTTACGTTACTATTATGGGTTATTGTATGCTCTTTCTCAAACACACCCAATAATCATATCCTCCTAATTAATACCAAAACTTAAGGGTATGAGTTTTCTTTAAATTTGTATTAAAACAATGATTATACATTTATACCTCCCGGTATTCAATTAACTTGATTATGGCATGTGTATGTACTGTAGTTCAACATATGATATATAATACATATGAAAAATGCTAAACGGTAAACCAATTCATGGTCATTTGATAGTTGAAAAAGTTTAACATATGTGTTGAGAGACCAATTGTTGAGACCAAATTTCCCAAGTCTTAAGTCTTTATTTCCACTGGATTTCCATTTTTTTTTTTTTAATATTTCATTCTTCTCTATCCTTGTTTTTGAAGCTAAGTTAGTGAATTACACTTCATTAACCACCAGAAGTCTGTTAAATTAATAATAGTTTTCTTGGCACATATGGTTTAACCATGGGATTATCATAATCACTAGAGATTTCGTAAATTCAAAACTAATCTTGAGTATCCAAATGAACAACCACATGAAGATAACTTTTAACATTTAATTAGTCAGAAGACCAACAAAAGATTAAACCATAAAATGATAATTATAATGAAATATTGGAGTAGTACCCAAAATATCAAATTTAGAAATTACATTTGACGAAAATATCTTCATGTATCATACATTACAACTTGTAATAGCTAAAAACATAACTGAAACAAATGAATTCAAATACATTTATCTAAATTATTTACTACATTCAAGAAAATGATTTAAACTTTATAAACCAAAGTACGTAATGAAATGAGCATATATCAATATATTTTAATAAACAGGAAAATGTATATAGTCATTAAATATAATATGAGTCGCAACCTTTTAGTTCCTTGTATATAAACAACACACCAAATGACAGACAAAAGACAGAAACCAAAACACGTAATGTAATAAACTCGTCAAACATAGCTCTACACTTTTTTTTTCCTTTGATCAGATTCAGATCCAGACAATGAATCAAGATCTTCAAGAACCAATGGCGGAGACCATGCCAAATATCATAACAGCAATGTCGTATCTATTGCAAAGGGTATCGGAGACCAACGACCATCTGAGCCAGAAACAGAGGATCTCAGGCTTCCATGGAATAACCAAACCTTCCATCTCAATCAGAAGCTACCTCGAGAGGATCTTCAAGTACGCAAACTGCAGCCATTCGTGTTACATCGTCGCGTACATATACTTAGATCGGTTCATCAAGAAACAGCCATTTTTGCTCATCAATTCCTTTAGTGTTCATAGGTTTATAATCACAAGTGTCTTGGTCTCTGCTAAGTTCATGGATGACTTGTAAGTAAATCATTCTGAGACTAATTTGTTGAAATTCACTAACCAACAGATATGTTTGATTTAGTTATTATCTTTTTTTTTTTTTAATTTATAAAACAACTTCAGGTGTTACAACAATGGATATTACGCTCAAGTTGGAGGAATAAGCAAAGAGGAGATGAACATGCTTGAGCTTGATTTCTTGTTCGGAATCGGGTTTCAGCTAAACGTTACCGTTTCTACTTTCAATAACTATTACTCTTTTCTACAGAGAGAGATGGTGATGCTGACAAAGATGAATTCACTGTTTGTCGAACCTTCTCTCTCGTTCAGAAGTTCTTTTGAGACCAAGCTTGTGATGAATACACTCGAGGAAGACTCTTTAATTACTCATCACAGCAAGAAACAACTAGCTGCTGCTTGATCATTATCAGTGTATATATTATATATATGCATGTAGCAGATACATGCATCCGTGTCTTATTATAAAGACTATTTACCTGATAAATCTTATGGTTTATACTTTTTTTCATTGTGTAGTTATAACGGACGTTTCCACAAAATAACCTAAAAACATATTCTTTTCTTTTGAAAACAAAAAAGTTTTACGATTTGTATGTTGTCTTACATTTAGATACATGCAAATACATTATAAGATACGTCGAGCACATAGTCCATATATATAAAGCACACGAGAGAAAGGAAGTTACATATTAAAAGGGTACCAAACCTAATAACCTTTGATATTACAAACACTTAAACCACTCCCAAAACCTTTTAAGTTGGGAGAACTTACAAGTTCATCATGGATGAGACGTACTACCGTGGCTCAATGTGGCAGCTGCACCGTTGTAACCACCACCGCCACCACCTCCACCGGACCGACCATTTCCGCTACCGTAACCGTACCCACCACCACGTACTCCGCCACCTCCAGAGCCATATCCATATCCGCTACCTGAACCGGATCCAGATCCAAACCCGTATCCGGATCCTCTTCCCCACCCGGTCGGCGACCTACCCGAACCCGCCCCGTAACCCCATCCGGATCCTGGAGCAGAGCCCCAACCCCAATTGTACTCCCAATTGGGCCCACGACCCGACCCACTTTCGCCTTGGTAGTTTTGGCCTGGTTGCATGTCACCTTTCGACCATGCGAATGGACGAGAAACTGAAGTCTTCACAGTGATAAAAACGAACAAAACTAACAAGAGTCCTCTAATCATTTTCTAAATTTTGTTCTATAAGGTTTTTATATAGATCTTATTTAGATTTTGTTTTGCTATGAGGTTATTGTAAGAAAGCTTCTCCCACTCGTTATATAGGCAACATCATGAAGCATCATTGAAATGACTAGTGGGTTTAATAGTGTTAGATGGGCCAGACCCACCATTTTCTGAAATTATTAGCCTAAAATTTGAGGAAAAAGATTTTTATAAACACATTCCAAAGTGTGTGAACTAATATAAGCTTTTATTATGTATTTTTACTTAAGATATAGTTATCATTTTTTTTATATACCCTATCGACCCGTAAGAACATACTTAGTATTATAGAGTGAACTTGTGCAAATACATATCTTATTGTCTAACCTGAATTTGAAATATTTTTTTGATTAATATCAAAGTAAATCGATCATCTGTTACGATCTATCATACTAATCAATTGGATTGAATGCCAAATCTAAACTAGCACTATTGAACATTAGACTACTATCATTCGGTTCAGGTAGTTATCAAGTTAACAACTGTAAATAGGCACCACCGCCCTAACAATATAATAAGAAGATCAACCATGAAGTCACTAGCTATGGACAATTTTTTAATCTTTTTTTTGGTTAACAAGACAATTTTTTAATCTTTTCTTGGATTAAATATCAATTACCACTATTACCCAGAGAGTTTATCTTTCTTGTCTCTATAGTCGGTATTACAACATATATCGAAAATGTCAAAATAAATGATTAGATATTTGATATTATTAAGATACTTGAGTTTCTTTAAAGTACAAAATATAATCTTCAAGAAGCCCTTTTAGATCGCGCGTCAACGTCAATCCGACTAATAAATTTTGCTAAATGCGGCTTGTGGTTATGAAATGTTCAGTATCATCTTCATCATTACAACATATTTACATTCATAAAATCGCATATACACATGAAACCCATTGACAACTGAAAATTGTAGATAAATCACTCTTTCATCTTTATAAATAAATCGTGCTACCAGTTCAGTTTAAGCGATGCACTGGATTTTGCATGATATCGGTTAACTATCATGCTTTATTTTCCAGAATTTAATTTGTCTTTATACCACAAGAAGACCATAAATCTGATTATTTGGCTAAATTGGTTCCTAGGGTTCTTGAAATGATCTCTTGTTAAGTGCAAGGTTGTTTAATGTAAGTGAGATTTTCATCTCATACGGCTCCTCCTTTAGGTGCTTTTCGATCAAGCGAACCAGATATATCGTGTTTTGGAAAACCACTTGAACATATTGAACTAGCTAGGATCTTATCATTGACTAATCGAACTCAATTGGAAAGCTTCCAAACTAACATTTGCTACAGTAAACTCAGATGGTCTACACATTTCTAAGACATTTAAGGTTCTTCAAAAACTGTAATCAATAAACTAATCAAGCTTTATTTTAAAGTAAAACAAAATGCGATTTATTACATATGTACAAGATCATATGGCCTCACATAGTATATGTTAATTAAAAATGGTTTCATATAAGCTCGTTGTTTTGTGAGATTCCTTTTGAAAGATAATATTATTATTATTACGCAAGTATGGAAACAAAGAACAAATGTCATAATTATTATAGAGTTCTTAGGACGGAGTTCTTAGCATAATATAAAAATCGTTTTTTAACTTAACTAAAAAAATTAAGAAACTATTATATCTTTTAATTTTTTCTTAATTACAGTTAAAAACGGTTCTTATATTACATTAAGAATCACACTCTAAAAATTCCACAATAATCATGCCGTCAAATGGTACTGCAGGATTGGAAAATTATTAAGTATCTCATATTTGAAACCTACCAAATTCAGATTACTTTTTTGTGTAGTTAGGTAATATTAATATCTAATTTACATTATGAAAAACCAAGTGTCTTTGGTGTCGATAGATAAATCTTAAAAACTAATTGGTTGGGTATCGTTCCATCATATACCTGCGGATTACCAAAAAATGTATGGAAATAAAATTGTGTGTGCATCTTCAGTAAGTAACATTTAATTTCAGAGGTAATAAAAACATAAACGTTAAATGACATGTAAATTTCAACAGGCTAAAACAATTTTGTAATCCATCATATTCGACGTGTAAATGTAAATGAAATATACATACAAATTGTTGTAAGATACTATATGTTAAGTGATTTACAAAAAAATGATTTATAGATTGAAAAGAACAATTTATTTCGTTAGCTTGCTCTAATAAATATCTAGGGTTGTTTTATTGCTTTGTGGCGTGTTATGGTTGTTTTGCACTAATTTTTTTTATCCTTAATGATTGTACTCATTCTAAATGTTTTACACTTATCCGGAAGTTTCACACTAATCCACAAGTTTTATACTTCCTCCGTTTTAAATTGAAAGTAGTTTTATAGACTTTTTTTTTATTTTAAAATATAAATAGTTTTTAGGGCAATTCTCTTAAATAGCCTTTTTTAAGTTGTTGTCACAAAAATAACCCTAAAAAAAATAAAATGACCAAAATAGACTTTTTTTTTGTTGAAATTTTGATTTTTTTTATTTATTTTTTGAAATTTGAAACCCTAACCCCAAACCCACCCCTTAACTCTAAACCCTAAAGTGCAAATTAGTTAACCCTAGGGGTATAAATGCATATAAATGATTTTTTTAGCTTCTAAAAAAAACATTTTGGTCATTTTCTTCCTTAAAAACTATTTTTGTGACAAACAAGGTAAAAGATGCTATCCAAGGGAATTTCTCTAGTTTTTATGTTTCTAAACAACTTTTAAATTTATTGGATATAATATAACCAATCAAATTAAACAAACTTATTTATGATTGGTTAAGCTATACATAATTTATATATTTAATAATATATTTTTTTAAAAGTAATAACTTTCTTAATTTTCATGCTTTTAGTTAAAATTATCTACATAATGGAACAGAGAGGGAGTAGTAATTTTGTTATCCCCAGCAATGATTTAGATCTATAGTGCATACTAGGCCTGGGCATTTTACCCGGACCCGAAGACCCGACCCGAAACCGATCCGAAAAAACCCGGTCCGGGTAGGAACCGATCCGATCAAATTACCCTATTGGATCTTGAGCCTAAGGACCCGCGGGTAGAGTACCCGACCCGAACCGTACCTTATATCCGATAGGGTAATTTTAGACCCGAATCAATTACACTAAACCAAGCCTAAACCAGCTTACATCTATCTAAACCAGCCTACATCTATCTAAACCTGCCTACATCTATCTCGAAAACCGACCCGATTACTGTCGAGACGACCCGATTACCCGAAAACCGACCCGATTACCCGAAAACCGACCCGATTACCCGAAAACCGACCCGAAAACCAACCCAATTACCAAAAACCGACCCGATTATCTGAAAATCAACCCAAAACCGACCCGATTACCCGAAAACCGACCCGATTACCCGAAACCGACCCGATTACCCGAAAACCGACCCAAAAACCGACCCGATTACCCGAAAACTGACCCGATTATCCGAAAACCCGAGAACCGATCCGAATTTTTTAAAACCCAAAAAATGACGGGTCTTAACGGTTCTTCAAAAGATGGACCGACCCGACCCGGACCCGGCAAGAATCGAACCGAACCGAGACCAAAAATTTTAAATTACCCTATCGGGTCCTCTACCATTCAACTCGAGAGACCCGAACCCGGACCTATCCGATCCGAATCCGACCCGAGGACCCGAATGCCCAAGCCTAGTGCATACTGGAAGTATTTGGCTCTAAGAAATATCTAAAGGATCCTTTTTGGAATGATGGCAACTTTTAACATATTTTCAACGGGGAAGCGGTCCACACGCACAGGGAAGCGGTCCACACGCACAACTTCCAACGGTGGAGCAACTACCATATACTATATCTCTTTTAGGATATTATCCAATATTCATTTTCAAAATCTATATTCGTTATACATACATTACACATCTAAAAGACGCGTNCGATATAAAAGCTCACTACATAGACTCAACATACTGCAGGTTATGAACTAGGCAAAAAGTGTTTCTTACAACATTTTTCTCAATTTAACAAAATATCTAGAAAATGGAGTACGTTTGTGCGATGTGAATGGATCAAATAATTTAGTGGAGTAAATTGGAAAATTCGGACAGGTACAGAAAATAGTCCAATCCATATAATTTTCTTACAAAGAATGTATTATGAATATAACTTTATTATATATATACACCCCTAATTTTCCACAACATATACTATTTCATCTTGTCAATATTACGCATTATGTATAAAAAAATATGGTTTTGATTGGTAGCTATACGGAATGGTGGAATGGCGTGTGAAACGCGATTCCGCAAGTTGTCAATCAACAAAATATTGCGGAATGAAAAAAAAATGCAAAAACGCAGGTTTACGTTCTTACTGACAAAAATATAAAGAAAAATTTTATTAAGTGGAAAAGTGAGTTTTAGTAGATTATGGTGAAATTTTTTACAAAACTAACACTTTTATATTATTAAATTATATGTTAATATTATCTTAAAATTTACAATACATAGCAATATTCTTTTAATAATAAATAGTTATCTTATAAACAAAATTCTATTATAATTTATATATTATAAAATGACAATTTATTGTTAAAATATATTAAAAGATAAGCTACATATTTATAATAAAAACTAAAATGTTTTTAATAAATTTTAGTTGTTTTCATGTTTTATAATAATTAATTTAATTATTATTATTTGTTTTTTTGTTATAACAAGTTAAATACCATATAAAATAGTTTAATCAATTTAATATGTATTCCATTATACCGCAAATTTTAAATTTTTCACGACTTAATTAAATTTTTCTGCAGCTTATTTATTATTTCCGCGATTCCGCGATTAAGCGATGGTTACCAATCGGAGCCTATATATCTGTATATGACCCATGCTCATTAAATCCTATTTAAACTATCTGACCCGGCTCCACCCCTCGAATACTTTAAAATTTTCAATATTATTTTTACAGTAGTTTTGAATTACTTTAGACTCACCTACATTACATAAAACTACCATTTAAACACTAAGTACTTTTTTATTTATTTAAATTTTATCTGCATTATATAATATAATGTGCAAGTTAAAGTTTCGATTTGGGCCATATGTTCTACTAGTGTCTCGGTGTAATAAATTAACAACATTCTGTGATCCTTAACTTGTGCCACATGCTGGACCCTCACCGGTCACTACTATTTCCACCCACTTCCTCTATTGTTACACAACAATATCATTAATAGGTATGTATATGCATATGTATCTTCTTTACGTGTTCTATACAAACGCGTTTATAAAAGCATTTCTAATGGAGGGTTCTATCATATTCTTTTATATATATATATATATGATTATGTGTGATTAATTTTACTGAAAATTCGATCCAAAATTTTTTAAAACATTGTTTTCAAAATACAATAATATTAATATATAGCTCCCAGAGCAAGTGCTTTGCTACACTTTTTTCTTCTTCTTAGCTACTAGATAGATCGTGTAATACAACAGCTTCTCTCTAATGTAGTTTTTGTAACATCGGCAGCTAGAGCTGATTCTTTCACTTCTCTCTGTCAACTGTGCTTAATCTTGTATGTGTGTTAACCTCAATGTCAGTCAAGTAGACCCAATAGTAGCTAGAGCTAATTTGATACGTAAATAGTTATTTTCTTTTTGAACATGACGTAAATAGTTATTTTCCCCCTAAAACATTTTAAACATAATGAAATATAGAGATTATTAATATATAAAACTTTATAATAAACCGATGATTCTTATTTCTTCTTTTACACAAGCGTCAGTTGATTATGAGATTACAAAGAAGGAGGAGGGAGGAGCCAGCTGGATCCTTGGATGTAGCCAAGCGAGATGAAATAGTTAGCTTCTATATTGTCAATGTCTTGTGTATACTTAACTCTCTTCTCCTTTTTCGATCCTGGTCCTGAGCACTTATACTCTCCATAGATGATAGAACACCGTCCTGCTCATCCATCCGTGTAAATTTACATATAAAAATATTTGTTGATATAACGTTTTGTTAGTGAATCATATAAACTTAAAATGGTTTTTGATTACATACTTGTCACGCTCAGTTTGGGTGTTTTCATGCCATCCAGACGGGTTTACGACACTTGACATGTCAGTGTATGCGTAAACGACCTTGGCGTGACTCATCCATGCTCGACCCAAATAAATCCCAGTTCCAGTCCCTGTAACCTTGCAATGCACGAATGAGTACCCGCTTTTCTCTTTCGAGCTTTTCCCCGCATGAGCTGTGATCACTCTGAGTCCATTTCCCACAACGTTTAGTTGTGTACTCTTTTCATGCATGAACCAAAAGGAGGATTTTCGTTAGAAATCATCACGAAAACATGCATGTATTACAAAAGGTTAGGTCTTAGAGCATGATTATCCGGATCTCTTAAGGGAGTCACTTGCACTGTTCACGGCTCCCACATACATGTGTCGGCCCGCGATTGATTTATTTTTTTTTCTTTTTCAAAGCAAAAAAGCAAAAAAAAAGTAAAAAAAATAAAAAATAAGAGATTCCTTTTGGGGTCTTAGGTACGTACGAGGTATAAAGAGCGTCCGCTTCCAAAGATGAAATCAAATGTCCCTTCGATGTAACAGTCTTTGAACAAATGGTTTCCAGTGCCATCGCAAATCATGTCTTGATAACCATAGAATTTACAGTTATAGAAAGCTGCTTTGTTGCCAGAGATTCTCATAGATAAAGCTTGTGCTCCTTTCCTTTTCCCATCCGGCATTGGAGCAGAATTCTACCATTTTTTAAAAAAAATTATATAAACATCTATCTTGTTACAATGATGAATCTAGGGTTTATTACATAACCTACCTAAATTCATATCATATAAATGAAGTTTTAAAGATGAAAATATACCTTGACAATGATGTTTATGGCCATGAAGTAGTCGGACAAGACAATGAGAGTTGCGCTATCGACTGTTCCGTATTCGGCTGCCGTACCGTCGAACGTCAACACGGGCAGTGCATTTGGATCACCATACAGTGTAATGAAAGGCTTGTTTCTATCGATTGTAAGAGCATCTTTAAACCAGAGACCCTTTTGGGGTCTCTTATTTTTTTTTATTTTTTATTTTTTGCTTTTTCTGTTTTTTTTTAAAAAAAAAAAAAATTAAACCAATCGCGGTCCGACACGTGTCAGTGGGATCCGCGAATAGTGCAAGAGACGGTTCTTATTTAGGGATTTTAGGAGCCGGCACCGTGACCTAACTTGATGATCACACGCTCCTTGTTCCCTACGGGTACACTATTTATCGCCTCGGTTAATGTCTTGAAATTGCCTCTTCCATTTTGTTTCACCTTCATTCATAGTTTCACCAAAATTATTCTCATATGTATAAAACCCAAATTCAATTATTATCATGCAGTCTAGTTGACTTTAGCATTAACCGATTTAGATACAATTCATTTAGAGCATCCGCAATGGAGATTCCGAGGAGTGTTTAGCGAAAAAATAATTAAATAATCAGTGGACCCCACTAAAATCTAAGGATTCGATCCTTAAAATCCCTAAATAAGGATCGATCCTTACACTATTTGCGACATGTGGCGACACGCGATTGGTTTTTTTTTTTTTTTTAATCTGAAAGAAATTTTTTTTTTTTTTAGAGACTCCACAATGGGTCTCACCATTGTGGATGCTCTTAGAACCAGTACCGATCCTGACATAAGAAAGACCACAAGCAATTTAAAAAAAATTGGTCACTTTCATAAATTTTATGGATAAAATTTTGTGGACTAGAAACGGGTGCTTGTAATGCTTCTCCTCAGGGCCGCTACTGCCTAGAACACTAGTACTATTTGAATGTAATGATGTTATGCCTTAATAACACGCGGGGTAGCCTCAGCAGTCAACAGAGCTGGATCTAAAGTGTCTTTTCTACTAGCCAACGAAGCTGGGACGTTGGTGTTGAACCACTGCTCGATTCGGTTTTTGTTCTGAGGAATTGGTGTAGCATCGTTACCAGAAACCACGGGCCATGTAATCACAACGAGCAGGATTGTTAGTATTAAGGACACATAATTGTATCCCATTTCTTACTACTTTTTTTTTGTAGAACAAAGATGAATAACTTTTGTTCTTTTCTGATGGTTTATGTATACCATTGCTGAAAGTTAAAGAACACTCGATACCATTCTTTTTTTTTTACCCTAATTTGGCTTCTGTTTCTTGCAGCTCTTTATTCGTTTTTTTATCCCTAACTATATATATACATTTTTAAGTTCTTCGACTTAACTAAATTAGTTAAGGTGTAAACCCGTTAGCTTTGTTTTTGGAACAAATGATAACCTATTAAGTACTAAAACCAAACATAACGGTAATATATGCCATGATTGATTAGTTGAATTCACATATATAACACCAATATTGATGTGATGACACAGCTTGAATGTCAGAAAGAAATCAACTCATTTGCATATGCGCAGCCCAATAATCAAAATTGTCATAAAGCAAATATTTCCTGTTCATATTAATTTGTAATATATATAGAGTATGCAACAATGAAAAAAAAAGACTAATCTATTATTATAAAGTAGGCTTTGCTTCTCTCCTGGGGGATCCACCTAGGATGCCACATCATAAATTCGTGCTTTCTGGTGGCGACACGTGTCATGTTTAATGAAACGCTGCGTCTCATTAACGGAAGAAGTGGGCCGTATTATGTGTGTGGGCTTTGTGTTTTCTCATGAAACCTAGCCCGAATGACCTATGCCTCTCAACCTGCGTGTGCTCGAAATTTAGGGTTCATCCTGATCTTTCTTCTCCGCCGTACGAAAGCTTGAGATGCTGGAACTCAGGTATACGTTTTCTTTCAACGGATGTGCTAATGATGAAACAACAACGACATAGAATCTGGTCACTGAAACAAAAGACGGATTATCGAGGAGTGCAGAAAAACGAGAGATTGGCTTCTCCTCTTAGAGTTCGTCAACAGGTTTAATTCTTCTATTCATCATTTGTAATGGTCTTTTTTGCTGTAATTTGATCCTCTAAGCGTTCATGTAGTGATTCTCATGCCCTTGATTTTTCTGAGTCTTGGATCTAAATCCTCGGAAGTGTTGATTTGCGTCATGTTCAGTTGTTAGTTCCATCCAAGGCAACAAACGTTGCTTACTTTTAAATGTTGTTAAAACATATTTCATCCATTTTGTTCCTTGCAGGTTTTATCAATCAATGGAAATTCATGCCCTGTGATTAAAGCTACCACAAACTACAATTGTTTGGATGAACCTCTGCTATTCACTTGGTGGTCATCTTTATGGATGTTTAAGCTTCTTTGGTTCTTGATTTTAGTTCTGCAGAGTTCTATTTTTTTGTGCTTGAAGTCCGAAAAGGTTATACAAATTAGTTAATTACATATTGTAGTTCGGTTAAAATGTTGTAATGAACCAATAAACTGTTTCATTTCAAGCTTGCTGAAGGGATTTGGGAATAACACTTAGCTCTGTTTGGTAGACTTATTATTAGCTTTGGATATAGTCGTAACGTTGGCGATGATATGTTTCCTATTTTGCATGTAGAAGAAGAAGGAATGACAGAAACGAGAAATATGAAATTGGATAGAGTGGTTCATGGAGATGGCAGCATGTGTCATGCTTGCTTCCCCTGGTTTGCTAAACCAAATGCACAATTCTCCATTTGAGTTACTCCACAGTGGTCCTTCGCTTGATTTTGATCTTCTTCCAGGATGTTTTTTTCCAATGGCTGCCTCGAGTTTACCATCTCAACCAAACTTGGTTATCTCAGACATGGATAAGTCTCTGATGACCAACATTGATGTGGCCACTATGAAATAATTGCTCAGGCGTACACAAGCAATAAACATGTATATACATATACATTTGAGACGTGTGATAACTTTTCTTCGTTCTAATATACATATGTATATATATTGGTCTAATAGAAAAAGAGTAATGTAAGATGTAAAAGTGATGATTAATTCTTTGTTTCCTTCTGTTCCAAAAACAAAACAACAAATTATTTGTTTCTTTAGTGAAGGATCATTTAGGTACATGCTATAACGTTTGTTTAAAAAATGCTTTTATAAGAGCATTTTCATAATCCTTACTACAAAATTACAATACTGCAAAAGGAAACACACATCTTCACAACAAAACAAATTCCACACACCATCTTTATGACCTCATGTTTTAAAGACCCAAACATACTAACCAATGCGTCCATAGTCCGACCAAATAGTCTTTAAGCACTCCATACCGAATGCACCATATACTTCATCTACAAACCGGATGAGGCTATGAAATCAAAAACTGAAATGTAAATTACCGTCTCATATTCAAAACAAAGTCACGGTGGGTGTCAGTTTAATGAGAACTGACAGTTTCTGTCCTGATACATCTAGGAAACGCCCTATATACTGCGGCAATTAGTATAAAACCATTTTTCAAACGCTTCCTATAACAGATAGGCAATAACTCGGAGGGTTAACATACTATTTAAAAGAAGAATAACAAAAAAATAGTGTATGTACATTAATAACTTTTAACCAATGTTTTTAAACTCGGCTCGGGTTCAGTCCAGATACTGAATCAGACTACTTTCCGGATCACCGGATTATTGGGTCGACCGTAGGTGAACTAGAAATTAATAAATTTTAATTTATAATTATTTATTAGCTATAGTACAAGAGATATTTCACATTTCTTAAAATATAAAAATATTTAAATTTGATCTCTTTATTTTTGTTTTTAGTTTCACATAAAATATTTACAAATAATTTAAATAATTTAATATTTTTTGTAAGAAGTTAGAAGTTAGAAATTAATAAATTTTAATTTATAATTATTTATTAGCTATAGTACAAGAGATATTTCACATTTCTTAAAATATAAAAATATTTAAATTTGATCTCTTTATTTTTGTTTTTAGTTTCACATAAAATATTTACAAATAATTTTAATAATTTAATATTTTTTTGTAAGAAGTTAGAAGTTATGACAAATAATAAAACATAATGAGACTTAAATCTCATAAGTTTAGATATCTAATGTCAATAATAAAATTAAATTTTTTAAAAAAAAGTAAACATCAAGATTGTAATATATTTTCGATAACTAAAATAAATTAATACCAAATTTCATTACATAAGTTTGTTTTTTTCTATCATCGTTCACTATATCTTTTTCAGATGACATAATAAAATGGTCATCAAATCCAAATATCACTATAAAACAGTTTAGTCGATGTTATATATGATTTTACAAATTTCAATAAGATTAATGAATTTGATTCATAACTAAAAACATATAAAATCAAGAAAACAAGATAAAAGCTTATGATTCATAATAAAGAATTAAAAAACACAGTTTATATGATATAACTTAGAACCTAGAAGACTAAAATAAATGCTATTTATGATGAATAAATTAATCAAAAAAAATAAAAGAAAGTTAAAAGAGTTATAGAATATATGTGGCAGTAAGGAAAATGATAGTCTCACGAGAAAAAAAAAAGTTTTGAAAGTAAAAAACTTAACTTCTCATTTAGAGTACAAAACATACTTAATAAAATAACTAAAAAACCTTAAAAAGAAACTAAATAATATTTACTCACTGGCTTATCTGGTGGTTCAATCGATAGCCAGATTGTCGTATTTAATGATTTTTAACGGATTTTATCAGATTTTTAATTAGCGGACTACTTAAAATGACAACGGGTTTATCGATCCGATCGTAGATCCAGAGTGAACGTAAAACACTGTTTTAACTGAGAGTAAACTGAATATTATAAAATATATATAAAACAGTATATACTTTTTATTATTTTTTTAATTTGTCTGTCCGCCCGTAGGGCGGGTTTACCCTAGTAGTATATACAGATAGCATGAGAAGTATGAGGTTGGTTGCGTGCGCCTCAAGACAATTCTTTGACTCAAAAAATAGAAACCCTAACTTAAAAAATCAGGCTTCTAAGACAAGGAAATGAAGGCTTGAGCAGATTTAGCGACTTTGATGAAGACATCTTCGAGAGTTGTGTCGGCAAGTCCCCAAGCAAAGACTGTGAAGTTGGATTTAGCCTTTTCTACAGCCCTAAACACCTCAGCAATCCTAACTTCTTGCTTTGGGAGCTCGAACTTCTGTGTACCAGCGAGATGATATACTTTCTTGGCGTTGGGAGACACAGTTGAAACCAATCTCTCGACATCTTCCTCACGTTCTGAAGATGTTGTCATCGTGAACACATATGATCCACCGTATCTGCTCTTTAGTTCCTTGGAGTTTCCTATGCATTGCAATGCCCCGTCTACAAATATCCCCAATCTATCGCATAGAAATTCTGCTTCTTCCATCGAGTGAGCTGAAAATGTAATCTTAACGTTAAGATTAATCACATCCCATGTATAATCTAAGAAAGTAATATATGTATATATATATATATACTTGTGAGGATAATTGCTGTGTTTTGTTTTGCACGCTGAATCACATCCCATAAGTTCTTCCTTGAGGCTGGATCAAGTCCTGTGCTTGGCTCATCCAAATAAACTACCTAATTAATAATTAAGAGAATGATTAATCACACCTTAGGTTTGTTAATAACTAACATGTTACATGAGCCATGCATTGCTTGAAAACACGACAAAACTAACAAGAAGGCATGTACCTTGGGGTTCCCAATAAGTGATATAGCCACACTAAGCCGCCTTTTCATACCTCCACTGTAATTTCCAGCAGGTTTGTCGCCAACTCCTCCGTCGAAAAGGCTGACACTCTTTAGAGATTCTTCCACGGCCTTGAAATGATTATATATATCCATGAATTAACAATGTCTTCTGCAGGAGTTATAACACAGAACTAAACTAAGACGGCAAGGTGTGGCAGATATGTGTATATATACTTGCGTTAGAGCAGAGCCCTTAATGTTCTTGAGTCGCCCGTAAAAGAGAAGATGTTCTCTCCCTGTTAGTGTCTCCCAAAGCAAGCTACAACCAATAGAATGCCACAAAACCGAAGTTGTTCTTTAAACTGTTCCTTATTTGCTTGGTAATGAAAGAACATGCAGAAGAATTGTAAGAGAGTATTTACTCGTGTTGTGGGCAAACACCCATGCTAGTGTATACTTTGTTCATATCCTTGCATATGTCCAAACCCTGAACCAAGGCTGTTCCAGATGAAGGTTTGAGTAGCCCAGT
>MU108668.1:0-24979 GCA_012274485.2 Sinapis alba | reverse complement strand
AAACCAGGATGAATCACTATGTAAGAAGCTTGTTTTGGAACCATTAATCAATGGAGAGTTATTCATGAAGTTTAATAAATCCCATAGGAGTTATGTTGAAGAAGTTATTCCACTTTCTAATCAGGATATCCATGTTTAGCCTGTTTGGACATATGGCAAGTTCTTCATGCTTCTAAACAAACCACGATGAATCACTACGTAATAAGCTTGATTTGGAATCATTATTCAGCGGAGAGTATCCATGAAGTTGAATCAATCCCAAAGGAGTTATGTTTAAGAAGTTATTCCACTTTCTAATCAGGATATTAATGTTTAGTCTGTTTGGACATATGGCAAGTTCTTCAAGCTTCTAAACAAACCAAGATGAATCACTATGTAAGAAGCTTGATCTGGAACCATTATTCAGTGGAGAGTATCCATGAAGTTGAATCAATCCCAAAAGAGTTATGTTTAAGAAGTTATTCCACTTTCGAATCAGGATATCCATGTTTGGCCTGTTTGGACATATGGGAAGTTCTTGTAGCTTCTTATCAAACCAAGATGAATCACTATGTAAAAAGCTTTATTTGGAACCATTAATCAGTGGAGAATATCCATGAAGTTGTATCAATCTCAAAGGAATTATGTTTAAGAAGTTATTCTGCTTTCTAATCAAGATATTCATGTTTAGCCTGTTTGGACATATGGTAAGTTCTTGAAGTTTCTAATCAAACCAGGATGAATCACTACAAGAGAAGCTTGATTTGGAACCATTATTCAGTGGAGAGTATCCATAAAGTTGAATAAATCCCAAAGGAGTTATGGTTAAGAAGTTATTCAACTTTCTAACCATGGTATCCATGTTTAGCATGTTTGGACATATGGCAAGTTCTTCAAGCTTCTAATCAAACCCGGATGAATCACTATGTAAGAACCTTGATTTGGAACCATTATTCAGTGGATAGTATCCATGAAGTTGAATCAATCCCAAAGGAGTTATGTTTAAGAAGTTATTCCATTTTCTAATCAGGATATCCATGTTTAGCCTGTTTGGACATATGGCAAGTTCTTGTAGCTTCTAATCAAACCAGGATGAATCACTATGTAAGAAGCTTGATTTGGAACCATTATTCAGTGAAGAGTATCCATGAAGTTGTATCAATCTCAAAGGAGTTATGTTTAAGAAGGTATTCCACTGTCTAATCAGGATATTCATGTTTAGCCTGTTTGGACATATGGTAAGTTCTTGAAGCTTCTAATCAAACCAGGATGAATCACTACGTAAGAAACTTGATTTGGAACCATTATTCAGTGGAGAGTATCCATAAAGTTGAATGAATCCTAAAGGAGTTATGTTTAAGAAGTTATTCAACTTTCTAACCAGGATATCCATCTTTAGCATGTTTGGACATATGGCAAGTTCTTCAAGCTTCTAATCAAACCCGGATGGATCACTATGTAAGAAGCTTGATTTGGAACCATTATTCAGTGGAGAGTATCCATGAAGTTGAATAAATCCCAAAGGAGTTATGTTTAAGAAGTTATTCCACTTTCTAATCAGGATATCCATGTTTAGCCTGTTTGGACATATGGTAAAATATTTAGAAATAGAAAGAGATAGATGAAGAAAGAGAGAGAATAGAACAGATTTGGACAGAAATGGAGAGATTAGTGAGGAATCATCATGAACACCAAGAACTAGAGAGAGAAACTTAAGAACAAGAGAGAGAGAGACTCAAAAATGTATATTATAATTCAGATGAGAGCTTACAAGATATAAAGAGAATACAATCATGTCTAGGTTCAATGAATTCAATCTAGACCTATAAGCATGTGAGGTCAATACAAATACTTGGCTGAGAGGCTCCACATGCTTGGACAGGCTGTAAAGTGGCTCTTCCTTTCTAGATGTGGTCTCACCTTATCCTCTTACCTTATCCACTCTCCCTGGTCGTGCTCCTCCTGTCCAGAATGGATAAATGCAAGGTAACTTCTCATCTTGCCTTATTTACCTTCTTCCAAAGTTACTGTGGTAACTTTCCAAAAGTTAATGTGGTAACTTTCCAAAAGTTACTGTGGTAACTTTCCAAAAGTTACTGTGGTAACTTTCCAAAAGTTAATGTGGTAACTTTCCAAAAGTTACTGTGGTATTTTTCCAAAAGTTAATGTGGTAACTTTCCAAAAGTTACTGTGGTAACTTTTGGAGTTATTGTCTCAACCTCAACACTTCTCTTCTCTAATTGATCCATGAATCTCCAAGAATCCATCTCTTCATTACCTTCCTCTCAACAATCATAACTCAACACTCCCCCTCAAGCTTGACAATGTAATGGTCAAGCTTGGAAGCCATGAGTTCTTTCTCATTAGAAACCTCACCAAGGAAAACCCATTGGGACAAAACCTTGATGAGGGAAAAAGAGTGAAGAACTCATGACTAAGGGACTTAACTGCTGTTGGGGTTAAGATCAATGAGCCCCAACCGGATATGAATGGACTCAATGATCTTCACTCCTTATATAACATGGCAGAATCACTCCAAGGACAATCATCTGCCTCACCTTGTGACAATCGACCTCAATATGCTTGGTCCTCTCATGGAACACTAAATTAGTAGCAATGTGAATGGCAGCTTGGTTGTCACAATGCATTGTCATTGGAGTAGCCTGCTCAATGTGCAAATGCTTCAGTATCCCTTTTATCCAGATAAGCTCATTGGTCAGCTTCAGCATTGTCCTATACTCATCTTCAGCACTGGATCATGACACCACTTTCTGCTTCTTGCTCTTCCAAGTAACTAGGTTCCCTCCAATGAAGGTGCAATATCATGTGGTGGACCTCCTGTAAGCTCTATCACCAGCCCAATCAGCATCACAGTAGCCAACCACTTCAATGCTTCCATTGCATCCCATCCATACTCCTTGGCCTGGTGATCCATTCAGATAGCTCAATATCATGTCCACCATGTTCCAATGATGCTCCTTTGGTACTTGCATATGTTGACTCACCTGATTCACAGCAAAACATATATCAGGTCTTGTGATAGTTAAGTAGATCAACTTACCAACAAGCTTTCTATAAAGCTTGGCATCATGGAAGGGCTTATTGTCTTCAATCTCCCCCTCTCGTGGAAGCTTATACCCATCTTCAAGTGGCATCTTGGCTGTCTTTCCTCCAAGTTTACCTGCATCGTTTAAAAGATCAAGTGTATACTTTCTTTGGGACATGAACAAACCTTCCTTGGACCTACATATCTCAATCCCAAGGAAGTATTTCATTTCTCCCAAATCTTTGATTTCAAACACAGATTTAAGAAAATCCTTTGTGGCTTGTATACCCACTTTGTCACTCCCTGTTATGATGATATCATCAACATAGACAAGTAGAACAATGATACCTGAAGGTGTAGTGAGAGTGAAGAGAGTATGATCCAATTCTGACCTTCTAAACCCACGCCCATTCAGAGTAGTGCTAAGCTTAGTATACCAGGCTCTAGGGGATTGTTTCAATCCATAAATGGCTTTCTTCAATCTCAATACATTTCCTGGCTTCACAAGACCTTCAAGACCAGGTGGAGGATGCATATACACTTCATCTTCAAGCTCCCCCTGAAGAAAAGCATTCTTCACATCCATTTGCCATAAACCCCACTCAAGATTTGTTGCAATGGACAAGATAATCCGAATGGTATGAAGCTTGGCCACTGGAGCAAAAGTATCAATGTAATCCTCTCCATAGGTTTGTGTGAATCCTCTAGCTACCAATCTGGTTTTGCGCCTCTCTATCTTCCCATTTGGCAAGTACTTAATGGTAAAGATCCATCTACTTGATACAGCCTTCTTCCCTTTTGGTAACTCACTTTCATACCATGTCTCATTCCTTATCATAGCATCTGCCTCATCACCAACAGATTTCTTCCATTCTTTGTCTTCTATGGCCTCCTCATAAGATCTTGGAACATGACTCATATCCAGACTGGTCATGAAAGCACAATGCTCACTAGGAAACTCAGCAAATGAGCACACAGCCTGACTTGGATGTTCAACAGCTTGAGCATTAAAATACACCCTTGTATTCACCCAATTTGATGGGTCCTTCCTAACCCTTGTGCTCCTTCTCAATGGAGCCACCACAGGTTCATCAACCTCAGCAGGTTGAACTTCTTCTTGCATATGACTGGATTGACCTTCTTCTTCTTCATGATCCTCATCCTGATCATTCCTCTCAGTACCAACTTCATTTTGCATCACATCTTGATCTGGACTACCTGAATTTCCTTCTCCATGATCTTCCCCCTCAGGTTCATTTCCCCCTTCAAGATCAATGTGTGATGTGTCTTCAGCTTCATGGGGCTTAGGTATTTCCCTTCTTCTCTGATCCGGGTTCATATTGATTCCAAGAGTCTCCAAAATATGCCTCAGGCTGGTGGCCTTATCAACCTCTTGAGATAGATCCTTTAAATCATTCCAGCTCTTCTCTTCATAATACCCTTGTGTCTCCATGAACTTCACATCTCTGGAAATAAGAACTCTTCTAGTCTTGGAATCAAAGCATTTATACCCTTTCTGAGTTGTTGAATACCCAATGAACATGGCCCTAGTACTCTTTGGTTCCAGTTTATTCCTCATCTCACTAGGTACCATGACAAAGCACACACATCCGAATACCCTTAGATGATTCAAAGATGGCTTGGTTCTGTTTAGGACCTCAAATGGCGACTGATCCTCTAGCACCCTGGTTGGTATCCTATTGATGAGGTAGCAGGCAGTCATCACAGCATCACTCCAATGCCTCTTTGGTACATTAGTTTGGAACATCATTGACCTTGCTACTTCCATAAGATGCCTGTTCTTCCTCTCAGCCACTCCATTTTGCTGAGGAGTATAAGGGCAGCTAGTCTGATGTAGGATCCCATGTTGAGCTAGGTGTTGCTTGAAAGCATTGCTTTTGTATTCCCCACCATTATCAGACCTGAAAATCTTTATCTTGGCATTGTAATGGTTAGACACATAGCTTTGAAAATTCTTAAATGCATCAAGAACCCTATCCTTAGTTTGAATGAGTGTTATCCAGGTGTATTTAGATTTTTCATCTATGAATGTAACAAAGTACTTATAGTTCTCTCTAGACAAACATGGTGCAGTCCAAACATCAGAGTGAACTAAATCAAAGCAGTGTTCATAGATAGTAGATGATTTCTGGAAAACAGTCTTACAATGTTTGCCTAACACACAAGCTTCACAATCATTATTTTCAAATACAACACCTGGTAACATCAAACTTAAAGCTCTAACATGAGGGTGACCTAATCTAGAATGCCACAATGCATCATTATTCAGAACAGACTTGAAAGAGTAAATAGAACTAGAAACAGGAGCTAAGTCTTCAAGCATATATAGTTCTCCCTTGGTAACTCCTCTTCCAATCATCTCACTGCTTTTAATATCCTGAAACTTAACATCATCAGGACTAAAGATAACATTACATTGAAGATCAGTGGTGCACCTTTTAACAGATAAAAGATTAGAAGTAAACTCAGGCATATAGAAAGCTCTAGATTCTTTTTCAAACAGTTTTAGATTACCTATTCCTTTAATAGGAACCTTATCACCATTTGCAATCATTACATGACCATGAGCAGGTTCTAAATCTTTAATAAGACTAGTGTCACTAATCATATGGTGAGAGGCACCAGAATCAACAATCAATGGTTTAGTCACATTCTGAGCAGTGTAGATCCTAGGTGATTCATTTCCATTGTCTAATGAGCTTGGTTTCACTAGCAACCTATCAATGATTCCAGATAAAGAGTTTGTACTATCCAGCAACCTATCAATGGTTCTAGGAACTCTATAAGCAGCATATGAATAACCAAGGATATTTCCAAGAGGGTTACCAGACTCCTTGAGAGCTTTGATTAGAGCCTCAATATCAGACTTCCTGATGACTTCATTCTCCATGCTCTTCAGGGCAGTATGTTGAGAAGCTAAGGCCTTCCCTTCACTTTCTCCACCTCGCAGGTTTGACCCAGTACCAGATGAACCAGCCTCACTTGCTTCAGACAGATGAGCTCTAGCTTCCCTTTCTTTCATGAACTTTGGTGGTTTAAGATGGGGATGGAGGATCCAACACTGACTCCTCTTGTGACCAGGCTTCTTGCAATGATCACAGTTGCCTCCAAACCTCCTATCATCACCATACTTCCTGTCTTCAGTCCTGTACATTGCTTTATTAGCTTGCACAATCTCAGCTTTGTTAGCTAGAGACAAGTCTCCTTTGCCTCCAAATAACCCAAGTGACCCTTCCTCCTTCTGGATTTGAGCACATACTTCCTCTAGAGATGGAAGCTTAGAGGACCTCAATATGTGCTTGATCACATCATTAAAGGCAGGATTCAGAGTCAACAGCAACCCAAACACTTGATCTTGCTCACGCCTCTCCATGAGTGTCTCCTGATCAGTAGTGTTGGGTCTTAGCATCTCCAGCTCAGACCAAAGAGCTCTGAACTTACCCAAGTGTTTGGTGAACTCAACCTCTTCTTGCACCAGTGTATTGATGGCTCTCTTCACCTCAAACACCCTGCTCAGATTTGAAATGTTCATATATACCTTCTGGAGTGTCTCCCACAAGGCCTTTGGAGTCTCATAGTAGCTATAAGCTTCAAGGATTGAGGCTTCAAGAGATCCTTGTATCACAGATAACACCATCAGATCCTCTCGAGCCCACTTATCTTGGTCGACCAAAGCAATCTCCTTTTCACCTCCATCATCACCAACAACTGGTTTTGGACCTCCATCAGTGATATGAGACCATAAACCCTTGCTCCCAATGGCTGTCTTGACCAGCCTAGACCACAACAGGTAGTTACCACCACCTTTCAAAACCACAGAAACAGCCATGATCTTGTTTCCTTCCATCTTGCCTTCCTTGACTCAGATGAACACCAAAGATTGAATCTTGAAATGAAAGCTGAAGACTTGCAAACTCAATACCCAGAAACTGAGCAACCTGGCTCTGATACCATAAAATATTTAGAAATAGAAAGAGATAGATGAAGAAAGAGAGAGAATAGAACAGATTTGGACAGAAATGGAGAGATTAGTGAGGAATCATCATGAACACCAAGAACTAGAGAGAGAAACTTAAGAACAAGAGAGAGAGACTCAAAACTGTATATTATGATTCAGATGAGAGCTTACAAGATATATGTAAGTTTTATCAAGAACAAGTGAAGAACAATGAAGGAGAGAGTGAGTTTGATCCGGGACAAAGAGGAGAGAGGGAGAGAGAGTTGTTTGTGTCGACAATAAAAGAGAGAATAGAGAAGGATGTTATTTCCTTAATCTGAACATAATTAGTTACATGAGTATATATGGACAATCAGAATGAAAGAGAAAACAATAAACAAAGGGAGTGGTCTGGTCGATTAAAGCGACCTGACCCAACGGCTGGGAGCCTTATCCCACACATGTGACTTGCACTATTTTAATACTTCTTCTTGCTCAAAATATCCCAAACGGTCTCCCTTGCTTCTGGAACTCCTTGGTCGACATTCCCATCAGTTCCTTTACCTCCAAGACACGTTAGGACACTGATGGGAGTTAGGGCAATCCGTACAAACTGTACGGACCAACTTGTGACCCAAGCTTCTTGTCTTCGTCTCTGATTTCCTTATACCTCAACACTTAATGTCTTCTCTTTATTCTTCTTCTTCATGATCAATACTCCCCCTCAAGCTTGACCTAATGCAATGGTCAAGCTTGGAAACCATGAAGACTTCCCTCATCAAAACCTTTGTATGCAAAACCAAGTGGGACAAAAACATACTAAGGGAAAAGAGTAGAAGCTCCATGGCAAAGGGGTTTACTCCTGGGTGATATCAGTGAGTCCAAGCCTTGAATAGATGGACTCAAACACCTTAGTACTTGCAGCCTTAGTAAAGATATCTGCAAGCTGATCCTCACTCCTAGTAAAGCATGGTAGAATCACTCCTTGTATCACCATTTGTCTTACTTTGTGGCAGTCTACCTCAATGTGTTTCGTCCTCTCATGGAACACTGAGTTTGAGGCTGTGTGAATGGCTGCTTGATTGTCGCAATGCATGGTAATTGGTGTAGTGATCTCTATGCCCAAGTCCTTGAGAAGCCCTTTGATCCACACAAGTTCATTTGTAAGCTTCCTCATGGCTCTATAGTCAGCTTCAGCACTTGAACATGATACCACCTTTTGTTTCTTGCTTTTCCATGTTACAAGGTTGCCTCCTATGAATGTGCAATAGCCTGTGGTTGACTTCCTATCATTCCTATCTCCTGCCCAATCAGCATCACAGTATCCTACCACTTCAGTATTGCCATTGCTTCCCATCCATATTCCTTGACCAGGGGCTCCACTGAGGTATCTAAGGATCCTTTGCACCATTTTCCAGTGATGAACCTTTGGCACTTGCATGTGCTGGCTCACCTGATTCACAGCAAAGCAAATATCAGGTCTAGTAATAGTCAAATAGATAAGCTTACCCACTAGTCTTCTATATTGATGTGGATCATCAAATGGTGTTGCTTCATACTCCCCCTCTCGTAAGATCTTGTACCCATCTTCAAGTGGAGTCTTGGCTGGTTTTTCTCCAAGCATACCTGCTCCATTCAAAAGATCAAGTGTGTACTTTCTTTGGGATAAGAAGAGCCCCTCTTTAGATCGGCACACTTCTATTCCAAGAAAGTACTTTAGCTCACCTAAATCCTTAATATCAAAGACAGATTTTAAGAAAGTTTTAGTGGTTTGTATACCTTCTTTGTCACTCCCTGTGATGATGATATCATCAACATACACAAGGATGACTACTATACCTTGTTGGCTGGTGAGAGTGAATAGGGTATGGTCTGCTTCAGATCGGCTGAATCCTTTCCCATTCAAGGTGGTGCTGAGTTTATGGTACCAAGCTCTTGGTGATTGCTTCAGTCCATAGATGGCTTTCTTGAGTCTTAATACATTGCCTGGTCTGACCATGTCTTTAAGGCCAGGAGGAGGGCGCATGTAGACTTCATCTTCTAGTTCTCCTTGAAGGAATGCATTCTTCACATCCATTTGCCATAAATCCCACTCCAAGTTAGTAGCAAGTGAGAGTATGATTCTGATGGTGTGAAGCTTTGCTACTGGTGCAAAGGTATCTAGGTAATCTTCTCCATAAGTCTGAGTAAACCCCCTTGCCACCAGCCTTGTCTTTTTCCTTTCTGGTTTTCCATTGGCTAGATACTTGATGGTGTAGATTAGGCGACTTGTTACAGCCTTCTTGCCTTTGGGAAGCTCTGATTCAAAACAGGTATCATTCTTTATCATTGCCCCTATCTGATCTCCCACTGATTCTTTCCACTCAGCATCTGCCATTGCTTCTTCATAAGTCTTTGGGATGTATTCTTGATCCACATTACTCATAAAGACTAGGTGCTCTTCTGGATATTGAGCTAGTGAGCACACTGCTTGTGCCGGATGAGCTACTGCATTGGCGTTGAAGTAGACTCTTGTATTCTTCCAATTTTCTGGTCCATGTCTGATCCTAGTGCTTCTCCTTAGTGGTTGTATTTGCTCTGGTTCAGCCTCTTCAGGCTGAGTGGTCTGATCTTCAGGAAGTTGTTGTTGTTGTGGTTCAGTCTCATTATGTTCCTCTTGCTCATCTTGATCATGCAATTCAGAACTTTCTTGATGACTTGCCTCAGCTGGTTCTGTTTGGTTCCCCCCTTCATGATCAAGGTGAGGATTCTCTATAACCGGCTCATTCCTTGAGGAGATGTAGATTGTGATCTTCCTCCTTTTTTTGTTGGCTAATGCCAAGACTCTCCAAAATGATCCGCAGGTTGGTAGCTCTGTCTGAGGGTGCATGTGAGAGATCCTTTAGGTTATCCCAGCTCTTCTCATCATAGTATCCCTTTGCCTCCATGAACTTAACATCCCTTGAGACCATTACTCTCCTAGTTTCGGGTACATAGCACTTGTATCCCTTCTGGTTGGCTGAGTACCCAATAAACATTGCTTTGACACTCTTGGCTTCTAGCTTATTTCTTTGTTCTCCTGGAACTAAGACAAAGCAAGTGCAACCAAACACACACAAATGATCAATGGAAGGTTGTTTGTGTTGAGTACCTCATAGGGAGAAACATCATGGAGGACTATTGTGGGTGTCATATTGATTAGGTAGCAAGCGGCCACAACAGCATCACTCCAAAATCTCTTTGGGACATTTGTATGGAACATCACACTCCTAGCAACCCCCATGAGATGTCGATTCTTTCTTTCAGATACTCCATTTTGTTGTGGTGTGTAAGGGCAACTTGTTTGATGGATGATTCCATGTTTGGCTAAGTGATTCTTGAATGCACGACTTTTATACTCTCCCCCATTGTCTGACCTAAATATTTTAATCTTGGCATGGAAATGATTAGTGACATAGCTTTGAAAATTCATAAATGCTTCTAAAACTCTATCTTTAGATGGAATTAAGGTTAGCCAAGTGTATTTAGATTTCTCATCTATGAAGGTGACAAAATATTTGTGGTTTTCCCTAGAGACACATGGGGCAGTCCATACATCTGAATGCACCAAATCAAAACAATGCTCATAAATAGTAGTAGATTTAGCAAAGACAGTCTTGCAATGTTTACCAAGAATACAAGCTTCACAGCTATCAGTCTTAAAGGAAATATTAGGCAACATTAATCCTAAGGCACGTGAATGAGGATGGTCTATTCTAGCATGCCATAGTACATCAGTAGCTAAAACAGGAGTAGAACTAAAAGCATAAGGGAAATCAGAACTAAGTTTGGTGTCTTCAAGCAAATACAATCCGCCCTTGCTAACACCATTTCCCAGCATCTTACTTGTCTCAATATCCTAAAAATGAACATCATTAGGACTAAAAATAACATTGCAATTGAGATCAGTAGTAGCCTTTTTTAACAGACAACAGGTTAGATGTGAATGATGGCATGTAAAAGGCTTTAGATTCTTTTCCAAACAAGTTCAGGTTTCCCACACCCTTAATAGGTATCCTATCTCCATTAGCAATTACCACACTTCCTAAAGCAGGCTCAACATTACTAATTAGGCTAGAATCCTTAATCATATGATGGGATGCTCCTGAATCAATTATTAATTGTTTGGCGTTTAGTGATGTATTTAAAACATTACTACTGATGTTACCAGAGTTTGCATTGAGGGCCTTGATGAGAGCCTCAATGTCTGACTTGCGAATGAAGCCATCATCCGGAGAGGGTTGAGAAGAGGTTCCAGCAGCATAGATGGAGTTGGAGACCATGGCTCTTCCTTCTCCAGTTGGGCGCATGGGCTGTGTTCCCTGTTGGGCATTCTGCTGCACAGCTTCATGGGCTCTTCCTTGATTGAACCTTGATGGTGGCCTGAGGTGTGGGTGAAGTATCCAACACTGGTTCTTCATATGCCCCACCTTCTTGCAGTGCCCACAAGTGACCTTTCTGTTTTCTGATTTGACAAAGGCCTTATTTGCTGAAGCTCCTTCAGCTTGGTGTGCCATGTTGAGATCCCCCTTTCCACCAAAGAGACCTACTGAGACTTGCTCCTTTTGTATCTGAGAGCACACATCATCCAGTGTGGGTAGTTTCCAGCTCCTAGAATGTGCTTGATAAGATCATTGTAGCTGGAGTTGAGAGTCATGAGCAAAGCAAACACTTTGTCTTGCTCACGCCTTTCCTCCAAAGCTATTGGGTCTGTGGTGCACAGTCTTAACATCTCCAGCTCGGACCAGAGGGCACTGAACTTCCCAAAGTGGCGGTTGAAGTCCATATCCTCTTGATTCAGGCTGCTGATGGATTTCTTCACTTTAAATACTCGGCTGAGGTTTGAAATGTTTCCATAAACTTTTTGTAAAGTATCCCATAGCTGCTTGGCAGTGGTACAGTATGAGTATGCTTCCATTATTGGAGGATCTAGAGAGCTCTGGAGAATAGACAGCACCATGAGGTCTTCTTGACCCCATTTCTCTTCATCTACCACCACCAGCTCTTGTCCTTCTTCTCCTTGGTTGGTTTGTTTTGGCGCCTGACTTGAAGTCATGTGAGACCATAAACCTCTTCCACCAAGGGCATTCTTAGCCAATCTTGACCAGAGAAGGTAGTTTATACCTTTGAGAGTAACCGGAATCACCACAGTCTTGTTATGCTCCATTTCGAAATGCTATTAACCATTGGGTAAAAGGGTGAAACACAAAATTTTGAGAAACAAAACCGAGAGAATGAAAGAGAATGAGGAGTATTAGAGATTTGCGGAAGGAAAATAGGCTTAGGAGCTTAGAAGCTCTGATACCATGTAAGTTTTATCAAGAACAAGTGAAGAACAATGAAGGAGAGAGTGAGTTTGATCCGAGACAAAGAGGAGAGAGGGAGAGAGAGTTGTTTGTGACGACAATAAAAGAGAGAATAGGGAAGGATGTTATTTCCTTAATCTGAACATAAGTGGTTACATGAGTATATATGGACAATCAGAATGAAAGAGAAAACAATAAACAAAGGGAGTGGTCTGGTCGATGAAAGCGACCTGACCCAACGGCTGGGAGCCTTATCCCACACATGTGACTTGCACTATTTTAATACTTCTTCTTGTTCAAAATATCCCAAACGGTCTCCCTTGCTTCTGGAACTCCTTGGTCGACATTCCCATCAGTTCCTTTACCTCCAAGACACGTTAGGACACTGATGGGAGTTAGGGCAATCCGTACAAGTTGTACGGACCAACTTGTGACCCAAGCTTCTTGTCTTCGTCTCTGATTTCCTTATACCTCAACACTTCATGTCTTATGTTTATTCTTCTTCTTCATGATCAATAATATAAAGAGAATACAATCATGTCTAGGTTCAATGAATTCAATCTAGACCTATAAGCATGTGTGGTCAATACAAATACTTGGCTGAGAGGCTCCACATGCTTGGACAGGCTGTAAAGTGGCTCTTCCTTTTCAGCTGTGGTCTCACCTTATCCACTCTCCTTGGTCGTGCTCCTCCTGTCCAGAATGGATAAATGCAAGATAACTTCTCATCTTGCCTTATTTACCTTCTTCCAAAGTTACTGTGGTAACTTTCCAAAAGTTATTGTGGTAACTTTTGGAGTTACTGTCTCAACCTCAACACTTCTCTTCTCTAATTGATCCATGAACCTCCAAGACTCCATCTCTTCATTACCTTCCTCTCAACAATCATAACTCAACATATGGGAAGTTCTTCAAGCTCCTAATCAAACTAGGATGAATCACTATGTAAGAAGATTGATTTGGAACAATTATTCAGTGGAGAGTATCCATGAAGTTGAATAAATCCCAAAGGAGTTATGTTTAAGAAGTTATTCCACTTTCTAATCAGAATATCCATGTTTAGCATGTTTGGACATATGGCAAAGTCTGCAAGCTTCTAATCAAACCATGATGAATCACTAAGTAAGAAGCTTGTTTTGGAACCATTAATCAATGGAGAGTCTTTCATGAAGTTGAATAAATCCCATAGGAGTTACGTTGAAGAAGTTATTCCACTTTCTAATCAAGATATCCATGTTTAGCCTGTTTGGACATATGGCAAGTTCTTCATGCTTCTAAACAAACCAAGATGAATCACTACGTAATAAGCTTGATCTGGAATCATTATTCAGCGGAGAGTATCCATGAAGTTAAATCAATCCCAAAGGAGTTATGTTTAAGAAGTTATTCCACTTTCTAATCAGGATATCCATGTTTAACCTCTTTGGACATATGGCAAGTTCTGCAAGCTTCTAATCAAACCAGGATGAATTACTATGTAACAATCTTGATTTGGAACCATTATTCAGTGGATAGTATCAATGAAGTTGAATCAATCCCAAAGGAGTTATGTTTAAGAAGTTATTCCACTTTCTAATTAGGATATCTATGTTTAGCCTGTTTGGACATATGGCAAGTTCTCCAAGCTTCTAATCAAACTAGGATGAATACTATGTAAGAAGCTTGATTTGGAACCATTATTCAGTGGAAAGTATCCATGAAGTTGAATAAATCCCAAAGGAGTTATGTTTAAGAAGTTATTCCACTTTCTAATTAGGATATCCATGTTTAGCCTGTTTGGACATATGGCAAGTTCTTCAAGCTCCTAATCAAACCAGGATGAATCACTACGTAAGAAGATTTATTTGGAACCATTATTCAGTGGAGAGTATCCATGAAGTTGAATAAATCCCAAAGGATTTATGTTTAAGAAGTTATTCAACTTTCTAATCAAGATATCCATGTTTAGCATCTTTGGACATATGGCAAGTTCTGCAAGCTTCTAATCAAACCAGGATGAATTACTATGTAAGAATCTTGATTTGGAACCATTATTCAGTGGAGAGTATCCATGAAGTTGAATAAATCCCAAAGGATTTATGTTAAAGAAGTTATTCCACTTTCTAATCAGGATATCCATGTTTAGCATGTTTGGACATATGGCAAGTTCTTCAAGCTTCTAATTAAACCCGGATGAATCACTATGTAAGAAACTTGATTTGGAACCATTATTCAATGGATATTATCCATGAAGTTGAATAAATCCCAAAGGAGTTATGTTTAAGAAGTTATTCCACTTTCTAATCGGGATATCCATGTTTAGCATGTTTGGACATATGGCAAGTTCTTCATGCTTCTAAACAAACCAAGATGAATAACTATGTAAGAAGGTTAATCTGGAAATATTATTCAGTGGAGAGTATCCATGAAGTTGAATAAATCCCAAAGGAGTTATGTTTAAGAAGTTATTTCACTTTCTAATCAAGATATCCATGTTTAGCCTGTTTGGACATATGGCAAGTTCTTCATGCTTCTAAACAAACCAAGATGAATCACTATGTAAGAAGCTTTATATGGGACCATTATTCAGTGGAGAGTATCCATGAAGTTGAATAAATCCCAAAGGAGTTATGTTTAAGAAGTTATTCCACTTTCTAATCAGGATATCCATGTTTAGCCTGTTTGGACATATGGCAAGTTCTTCAAGCTTCTAATCCAACCAGGATTAATCACTATGTAAGAAGATTTATTTGGAACCATTATTTAGTGGATAGTATCAATGAATTTGAATAAATCCCAAAGGAGTTATGTTTAAGAAGTTATTCCACTTTCTAATCAGGAAACCCTACAATAATATTAGTTTAGTAAATCTGTACTTTAACAATTGTTTAATCTCTTGCAACTTGTAATTTGGGTATAAAGCCACTCCATGTGTATTCTGAAACCTCTAAGCAAAGAGGAGTTCTCTTTCTTTATTATTCTCTGGTTGCATACTCTCTTAGACTCTCATCCTCTCTATTCTCTCTTGCTACACACGAACTCACTCTCTTTGATACTCAAGAACACTCTCATACTCTTATACTCTTCACTGCCTTCTCTTTGATTCTCACATAAATCTCTAAATCTCTCACTCTGTTCATCACTTCACACGCCCATACTCTGTTCTCCTTTACTCTCACACCCTATTCTGTCTATTCTCACATGGTATCAGAGCTATCAAGCTCCTGAAAACCAAAAACACTTCCGCAAACCAGTTTCTGTTCTATCTCTCTTGAAAACTCTGTTTTTGTTCATCCTTGTATCTTCTGGTCCAAAGCTTTTCCAGGAGGGAATAGACTCACCAGAACTCAAGATAAAGGAGGACTTTAGTTTCTGGAACTCAATAAAGCTTCAGCTCAGTCCATCAAGCTTCATCAAAGTCCAGTTTCAAGTTGTTTCTCTTGCAAACCAGTGGGAATACTCTATGATTCACTGGTCCAAAACTCTCCAAGATGGAGAAAACAAGAGGCATGGTGAGTCCAGTGGTGCTCAAGGGGTCTAACTACCTTCTCTGGTCCAGACTTGTGAAGACAACACTTGGAGGACAAGGCTTGTGGGATCATTGTACACAAGCAGCCTCAAAGCAAACTGGCTCCAAAGTTGACAGTGGAGACAAATGGAAGCAAGAAGACCTACTGGTCTTGTCTATTCTTCAAAGCTCACTTGCAGTTCCTATTATGGAGGCTTACTCATATTGTGAGAGTGCTAAGGAGCTTTGGGAGACTCTTCACAAGGTTTATGGCAACTCATCCAACTTGAGCCGAGTGTATGAGCTCAAGAAGGCCATAAACGACCTATCTCAGGAGGAGATGGAGTTTAATGACCACTTTGGCAAGTTCAACTCTCTGTGGGGTGAGCTTGATTCATTGAGACCATCTACAACAGATCCAAACATCCTCCATGAAAGAAGAGAGCAAGACAAGGTGTTTGGGCTGCTTCTCACTCTCCATCCAGCCTTCAATGATCTAGTGAAGCACATACTGAGGTCAGACAAGCTGCCATCTCTTGAAGAAGTGTGCTCTCAAATCCAAAAGGAACAAGGGTCACACGATTTGTTTGAAGGAAAGGAGTCTCTTTCCCTTGCCAATCAAGCAGCTGCCTCTCTTCAGTCACATAGAGTGTATCACAAGAAGGAGGACATGAGAGAAATGAAGTGTGAGTACTGCAAAAGGGAGGGACATACAAAGGAGAAGTGTTGGGACCTTCACCCACACCTCAAACCTGCCAAGTTCAGATGAACCATGTCCATGGAGGTACAAGGAACTAGCTCAGGTTCCTTGGTTGTAAGTTAACCTCCTAAACTTTAATAAGAGCTTGTTTAATTGTTTTAAATTGTTTCTGGTGTGTTTGGTATCCTTGGGACAGTTTAATGTTGCTGGAGTTGTTGAACCTAGCTTCTGTCCCATGATACTTATGAGTTGTGTGTGGTTTGTTCTAGGAGTTTTCTAGCAAGGTTTTGTCTAGTCCCTGTCCTAGATTATTGTTTATGCTGTGTATGGTGTCTAGGCAAGTTGTTTAGAACATGTTGTGTGTCTTGTTGCATTGATAGAGGTCTAGGAGAGTTTCCTAGTCTTATAATGCATTCATAAAGTGTTTAGGTTGATTAGATGAGTTATCTAGTCTTTGTTTTGACATTTAATCTTTAAGTTGCTTAAATGTTCTTTAAAATAGCCTGAATGCCTTGTAATTGATGAGTTTTCATTCTTGTGCATTTAGTGAATTGGTTGCTTGGATTTGAATTGAATGAGTTGTTTAGATTCTGTCCTTGCACTTTGTTGAATTTTATGGATCAGACTTGGTGAGTTATCAAGGTCTGATCCTAGTGTGTGGTCTAATTCTTGCTGGAGTTTGAGTGGTGTTTCAGGTACACAAGAGGTGCTCTCTGTCCATCACCAATCTGAGACAAAGAAGAAGGCTTTGCCCATGTGTTCAGAGCCTACACAGTGTGTATATTCCTGACCATGGAGAGCTAACTTGTGTGTAGAACCGGTTGACTTAAGCGCAGGCTGTTTGGTTGTTGCGCTCCTGGTTCAAGAGACACACAAGGAGGGCCATCACCTAAGTCATGAGGAGACCGGTGGTCCAAAAGGCAGTGGAGCAGAGATCAAAAGAGGAATTGGTTGGCTTAAGCGCAGGTGTTGGTACTGTTGTGCTCCTGGTTTCAAGCTCAGTGTTGCTCACTTCCAAGCTTGGTCCTTCACCTATACTCTCCGGATCAAGCTTGAGGAGGGGTAATGGTGAGCAATCCTAAAGGTCCAGGTCGTCCACTGCCCTGCTTCAGTTCAAAAGGAGGATTCAAGTGTCCAAGAGACACTCCTCACTATACTCATTCTACCATATGCAAGGGGAGTAACCAGTTCAATCTTTGAGTTGAAGTTTGATTGGTTTATGCCTTGGGAATTGATGCATGTGGTTGTGTATTGTTTGTTCAGGTACTTGGAGCTCATGAGCAGAGTCTGGTCGTGGATCAAACCCTTTGATAATGGCAAGAGGCCAGAAGAAAGGGGGAGACCAAGAACAAGTACTACATGGAGAGCTCCAAGCAGTTTTGGGTGTGAAGCAAGGAAGGGCATTGGTGCTTACTTGCCATTGAAGAAAGGCCATGATCGAGAGTTTATGAGTCCCTAAACATGATCATAAGGCTCATAAACTCACTGACCAATCCCTAGGCTGGGATGCTTGTACTCTTTTTCCCTAAGTGATGGTTTTATCCCATGAGGTTTTCCACACTTAGGTTTTTAATGAGGCAAGTACTCTCAGTTCCAAGCTTGCCCAAGGATCTCCTATGGTCAAGCTTGAGGGGGAGTGTTGGAATGAAGATAAATAATGCTGGAGATGATGAAGAGACCAAGCATCAAGAGCAAGCAAATCCGGAACAAGCAGATTTGAATCTGTCTGTACAGTCTTGGCTTGCAAGTAACCAAAACTTAACCTAAAGTGTCTTGGAAGGCAAGCTAGGTGGGGAACTCGTCCAGCTTAGTCTTTTGAAGCAGATTTGAAGTTTAAAAGGGGTATCAGGATGTTGGAGAGAGTTCAAGCAAGTTGGGAATTAAATAGAGTAAAAGTCACATGTGCATAAGAGGATGAGCCTGCTGTCACTTTCACTCAACCAGACTGTGCCCATCTCTCTCTCCTGTCACTCTCCCTCCCTCTGGTCGAGATTCACCTTGGCTGCATCCTCCTGGCTCCATCAGAAACCCTACAATAATATTAGTTTAGTAAATCTGTACTTTAACAATTGTTTAATCTCTTGCAACTTGCAATTTGGCTATAAAGCCACTCCATGTGTATTCTGAAACCTCTAAGCAAAGAGGAGTTCTCTTTCTTCATTATTCTCGGGTTGCATACTCTCTTAGACTCTCATCCTCTCTATTCTCTCTTGCTACACACGAACTCACTCTCTTTGATACTCAAGAACACTCTCATACTCTTATACTCTTCACTGCCTTCTCTTTGATTCTCACATAAATCTCTCAATCTCTCACTCTGTTCATCACTTCACACGCCCATACTCTGTTTCTCCTTTACTCTCACACCCTATTCTGTCTATTCTCACAGAATCACTATGTAAGAACATTTATTTGGAACCATTATTCAGTGGAGAGTATCCATGAAGTTGAATGAATCCCAAAGGAGTTATGTTTAAGAAGTTATTCCACTTTTTAATCAGGATATCCATGTTTAGCCTGTTGTGACATATGGCAAGTTCTTCAAGCTTCTAATCAAACCAGGATGAATCACTATGTAAAAAGCTTGATTTGGAACCATTAATCAATGGAGAGTCTTTCATGAAGTTGAATAAATCCCAATGGAGTTATGTTTAAGAAGTTATTCCACTTTCTAATCAGGATATCCATGTTTAGCCTGTTTGGACATATGGCAAGTTCTTCAAGCTTCTAATCAAACCAAGATGAATCACTATGTCAAAACTTTATTTGGAACCATTAATCAATGGAGATTCTTTCATGAAGTTGAATAAATCCCATAGGAGTTATGTTGAAGAAGTTATTCCACTTTCTAATCAGGATATTCATGTTTAGCCTGTTTGGACATATGGCAAATTCTTCATGCTTCTAAACAAACCAAGATGAATCACTATGTAAGAAGCCGTATCTGGAACCACTATTCAGTGGAGAGTATCCATGAAGTTGAATCAATCCCAAATGAGTTATGTTTAAGAAGTTATTCCACTTTCTAATCAGGATATTCATGTTTAGCATGTTTGGACATATGGTAAGTTCTTGAAGCTTCTAATCCAACCAGGATGAATCACTACGTAAGAAGCTTGATTTGGAACCATTATTCAGTGGAGAGTATCCATAAAGTTGAATGAATCCCAAAGGAGTTATGTTTAGGAAGTTATTCAACTTTCTAACCAATATATCCATGTTTAGCATGTTTGGACATATGGCAAGTTCTTCGAGCTTCTAATCAAACCCGGATGAATCACTATGTAAGAAGCTTGATTTGGAACCATTATTCAGTGGAGAGTATCCATGAAGTTGAATAAATCCCAAAGGAGTTATGTATAAGAAGTTATTCCACTTTCTAATCAGGATATCCATGTTTAGCATGTTTGGACATATGGCAAGTTCTTCAAGCTCCTAATCAAACCAGGATGAATCACTATGTAAGAAGCTTGATTTGGAACCATTATTCAGTGGAGATTATCCATGAAGTTGAATAAATCCCAAAGGAGTTATGCTTAAGAAGTTATTCCACTTTCTAATCAGGATATCCATGTTTAGCCTGTTTGGACATATGGCAAAGTCTGCAAGCTTCTAATCAAACCAGGCTGAATCACTATGTAACAAGCTTGTTTTGGAACCATTAATCAATGGAGAGTCTTTCATGAAGTTGAATAAATCCTATAGGAGTTATGTTGAAGAATTTATTCCACTTTCTAATCAGGATATCCATGTTTAGCCTGTTTGGACATATGGCAAGTTCTTCATGCTTCTAAACAAACGAAGGTGAATCACTACGTAATAAGCTTGATCTGGAATCATTATTCAGCCAGAGAGCCATCAGGAGAGAACTAGAGATATAATAAAAGATGGATTGCTTCATTAGGGTTTGGTCGAGACATATATATAGAGAGAGAGTAAGGAACATGCTCCGTAGTCTCGAAAAGAAAATAACATAGACCATATTCTAAAACATAACATAAAGTAAAACAATAAGGTTGGTCCCAAATGTATAACCGAGATAAACTATGATGCATCAAACTAGGATATGTGTAAGGGAACTCATGGCCTCGTTAAAAACCTTGATTAGAAAACCCAGTGGGACAAAACTAATCAAGGGAAAAAGAGCACACACAAGAACCCTTGCCTAGATGATGATCAGCTTGGAGATGGAATGGCTTGGATGGTAATAAGTATGTCTCGGCTGAGAAAACCATCTCCAAGACTTTCTTCATGCTTCCATGAACTCTTAAGTACTTTCCCAATAGCTTCCTCAAGTTTCTTGGTTTGTGAACGAGTCATTAGTCCTTTGTGAATAGCTAGATCATCTTTGTTTTTGATCTCTAAGTCTTTATCAACTAGCTGGTCCATGATCATATCATCCCCTCCCTCTTGAAAAGGATTTGTCCTCAAATCTGATTCATCTGCCACAAAAGGAATCAAGTCATTAACATTGAAGCTATTACTCACATCATACGTACCTTGCAAGTCTAGTTTGTAGGCATTGTTGCTGATCTTCTTTATGACCTCAAAAGGTCCATCAATCTGCGGCATCAGCTTAGACTTCCTTTCATTAGGAAACCTCTCTTTCCTTAAGTGAACCCAAACCTGATCACCCACTTCAAAGATCATTTCACGCCTTCCTTTGTTAGCATGATTAACATATTGCTGGTTTTCTTTTCAATATTGAGCCTTGCTTGCTCATGAAGTTGTTTCACCATCTCAGCCTTCTTTTTGCCATCAATACTAACTCTGTCACACTCAGGTAAAGGTATAAGATCCAAAGGAGAGATGGGATTGAACCCATAAACAATTTCAAAAGGATAAAACTTAGAAGCAGAATGCATAGCATGATTNAATCTGAGACAAAGAAGAAGGCTTTGCCCATGTGTTCAGAGCCTACACAGTGTGTATATTCCTGACCATGGAGAGCTAACTTGTGTGTAGAACCGGTTGACTTAAGCGCAGGCTGTTTGGTTGTTGCGCTCCTGGTTCAAGAGACACACAAGGAGGGCCATCACCTAAGTCATGAGGAGACCGGTGGTCCAAAAGGCAGTAGAGCAGAGATCAAAAGGGGAATTGGTTGGCTTAAGCGCAGGTGTTGGTACTGTTGTGCTCCTGGTTTCAAGCTCAATGTTGCTCACTTCCAAGCTTGGTCCTTCACCTATACTCTCCGGATCAAGCTTGAGGAGGGGTAATGGTGAGCAATCCTAAAGGTCCAGGTCGTCCACTGCCCTGCCTCAGTTTAAAAGGAGGATTCAAGTGTCCAAGAGACACTCCTCACCATACTCATTCTACCATATGCAAGGGGAGTAACTATTTCCGTCTTTGAGTTAAAGTCTGATTAGTTTATGCCTTGAGAATTGATGCAAGGGTTTATGCATTGTGTTATAGGTACTTGGAGGTCTCTTTAACAGAAGATGGTCATCCCTAAACCCTTTGATGATGGCAAGAGGTCAGAAGAAAGGGGGAGACAAAGAACAAGTACTACATGGAGAGCTCCAAGCAGTTTTAAGTGTGAAGCAAGGAAGGGACTAGTGCATGCTTGCCATTGAAGAAAGGTCATGATCCAGAGTTTATGAGTCCCTAAACATGATCATAAGGCTCATAAACTCACTGGCCAATCCCTAGGCTGAGATGCTTGTACTCTTTTTCCCTAAGTGATGGTTTTATCCCATGAGGTTTTCCACACTTAGGTTTTTAATGAAGCAAGTACTCTCAGTTCCAAGTTTGCCCAAGGATCTCCTATGGTCAAGCTTGAGGGGGAGTGTTGGAATGAAGATAAATAATGTTGGAGTTGATGAAGAGACCAAGCATCAAAGATCAAGCAAATCCGGAGCAAGCAAGTGAAGAATCCGGAGAAAGTTTGAATCTGTTCGTACAGTCTTGGCGCTCAAGTAACAAATCCTAACCTAGAGTGTCTTGGAAGTCAAGGCAGGCTGGAAACTCGTCAAGCTGAGTATTCTGAGGCAGATTTGAAGTTTAAAAGTGAGATCAGACCATTGGAGAGAGATCAGGCAAGTTGGAGAATTAATTAAGATAAAAGTCACATGTGCATAAGGGTATGAGCCTACTGTCACTTTCACCCAACCAGACTGTGCCCATCTCTCTCTCCTGTCACTCTCCCTCCCTCTGGTCGAGATTCACCTTGGCTGCATCCTCCTGGCTCCATCAGAAACCCTACAATAATATTAGTTTAGTAAATCTGTACTTTAACAATTGTTTAATCTCTTGCAACTTGTAAGTTGGCTATAAAGCCACTCCATGTGTATTCTGAAACCTCTAAGTGAGAGGAGTTCTCTCTCTTCATATTCTGGTTACCAAAACTTTCTAATAATCTTATTCTCTCTATTCTCACTTGTCTCTCACGAGCTCAGTGTCTCCTATACTCTCCATACTCTCCAAAATCTCATTCTCAGTCACTTATACTCTCAGCAACATTGCTTATTCTCTTTGATACTCATACAAACTTTCATTCTCTCTGTGGTTTCTACTGAACCAGTGGCTCATTCTCACTTCATCCTCACCATATTTCATCTATTCTCACACTGATTTGGTGGTAACCACTTTTTAAATCAATTTTAGAAAAGACACATGAACCATGTAGCTCATCTAACATGTCGTCTAAGCGAGGGATTGGATGTCTATACTTCACTGTGATGTTGTTGATGGCTCTGCAATCCACACACATGCGCCAGCTCCCATCCTTCTTAGGTACCAGTAGGACTGGTACAGCACAAGGACTCATGCTCTCCCTGAAATGGCCTTTTCCCAAGAGTTCATTGACTTGTTTCTGGAGCTCTTTAGTCTCAACAGGATTGGTCCTGTAGGCTGGACGGTTTGGAAGTGATGCTCCTGGTACAAAGTCAATTTGGTGTTCAATTCCTCTAATGGGTGGCAAGCCAACTGGATTATCATCTGGAAAGACATCTCTGTACTCCTGCAAAAGACACTCAATCTCTTTTGGAATCACAAGATCAGTGTTAGTAGCAGTGATCAACAACTCCTTGTAAACTACTAGTATTAGATTGTGTTGTTCAATCATAGCAGTCTTGATATCCTTACTAGTAGCAAAAAGGTTTAGTTTACTTACCTGGTTGGCCTCGTCCAGCAACAAAGCCTTTCCTGTTGCTTTAGCTTCTTCCCTCCTCCTTTTGAGATGCAATTGATCCTGGTGCACTTCTTGGGGCGTCAAGGGTACCAGTGTGATCTGCCTCTCATTTTGAGCAAAGGTGTGTCTGTTGGTGAAGCCATCATGTACTGCTCTCTTGTCATACTGCCATGGGCGCCCAAGTAGGATATGGCTAGCTTCAAGAGGCAACACATCANACATGATTCATCAATCTCATGAATGTACTAGGTGCATTAGTCAATCCGAAAGGCATTACAAGCCATTCATACAAACCATGTTTAGTTTTAAATGCAGTTTTCCATTCATCTCCTTCTTTCATCCTAATTTGATGATAACCACTCTTAAGATCAATCTTAGAAAAGATGCAAGAACCATGTAATTCATCAAGCATATCATCATAATCTAGGAATAGGGTTTCGATACTTCACCGTGATATTGTTGATAGGTCTACAATCCACACACATTCTCCAGCTACCATCCTTCTTTGGTACAAGTAAGACAGGAACAGCACAAGGACTCATGCTCTCACGAATATGCCCCTTCTCCATTAGTTCCTCAACTTGTCTTTGCAACTCCTTTGTTTCTACTGGATTAGTTCTATAGGCATGACGATTAGGAAGAGATGATCCGGGAACAAAGTCTATTTGATGCTGAATCCCACGGATAGGTGGAAGACTTATAGGATTCTCTTCTGGAAAAACATCTTTATACTCCTGCAAAAGAGATTCAATCTCACTCGGATATACCGGTTCAAGATTAGTCAAGCTTGAGATTGATTCCTTAGAAACGAGTAAGATTATAGTTTGTTTAGTATAAAGAGTTCTTTTGATATCACCCGTTTTGGCATAGAAGCTTTGTTGCTTGTTTGATGAAGGTTTCAGATCAATCTCCTTCTTCTTTTGGAGTTGTATCTGATCTTGTTGAACCTCCTTAGGCGTCAAAGGAACTAAGACAGTCTTCTTGCCCTTGAACTCAAAAGAATGTTTGTTGGAGTATCCATCATGGATTACTCTCCTATCAGATTGCCAAGGTCGTCCAAGAAGTATATGTCCAGCCTCCATGGGTAAAACATCACAAAGGATCTGATCCTCATATCTCCCAATAGCAATAGGGACCATAACTTGATTAGACACTCACATCTCTCCTTCTTCATTGAGCCATTGTAGTCGGTATGGTCTTGGATGCTTTCTAACTTGTAGACCCAACTTTGTAACCATGGTTTCACTAGCTGCATTGACACAACTTCCTCCATCCACGATGATACTACAAACTTTCCCTTGGACTAGGCCCCTTGTGTAGAATAGGTTTTCTCGTTGCTCCAGTTCCTCGGCCTTG